>CABFPE010000221.1:587391-598600 GCA_900660155.1 Hofstenia miamia | reverse complement strand
ATATATATATATTTTATGTTGCTTTTCGATTATTAATTTCAGAAGTTGACTATAGTGATGATCAGAGTTAAAATTTTACTTGGTTATAGAAGTAAAAGCAAGGAATAGACCTCCCCCCATCCCCACCCTAGTTTTCCTTTTTATAATGTGAGTGGTCTGCGAGACGAAATTCGGTCAGATTTTGATAAAATTATCTAATATACAAATTAGGCCTTAGGCAAAATAATAAAAATGAAAATTAAATATGTGCTTACACTATAACTACAGCAGTTGTAATATAAAAGTAGGTTGAAAGAAGAGGTAATATGTTTATAATTCAGAAAAAAATATTTGGTTGACAGAAACATTTTAGTTCGAATTTTAAAAGACACCTGTTTCGATTTTTTAGGGAAACAATTCATCCCCACTAGGAATCAAATATGCTATCCAAAACATTTAGTTACTCATTTTCATTAGAAACATGTAACTGTCGATCCACAGGCATATATCAGTGATGGCTTAATGCTTGGTACATACTACCATAACTTTAATGGAAGTCGATATTAACTAATTGAAATTCAAACAATACAAGAGTTTTTTAGAACAGTTTTGAAAACATATTATCTGAAATGCGGAGAAATGGGCGGTAGATCGCTTCCTCAATTAAAATTTAACATATGTTTTAAACAGGTGTTATATACAAAGAAAACTAGCAGTAAGTGTAATAATGACATTTAAAATGCAGACGTGATATTTAATACTTTCAGAATAAACAAATATTTTACATTGCTTTAAAGGATAAACTGCAAATCAATTGTGGAGATGCTTTAAGATTAAGCCGCCTTCAGCGTTTTCCTCAAATGAATTTCTGTTATTACAAAGTTGAGAATATTTTGTGGAAATCAATCCTAAACTATAACATCACTTAAACATCCTTGGATTATAACCTCACAATGCATTTTGGTCAACAAATTAAATTGAATTATAAGGAAGGTGATAATATTTGTATACTTTGTATTGAAATCCTGAAGTGCTTCAACATAATATCCTCAATGCATTTTGGTAGACATCCAGGAATATTAATTCATGATCAAGTACATGGTGCGGGACATAGTGTCAGTGGATTTGGTCGCAGTAACATGACTCATGTGATCCCACGTAAATACTTATATTGTAACTCAATAGCGAAAATTATTAGCAATAGTCTGAAATCCATTGTCCATAGAATAGACCTTCGCTTCTTGAAAATAACACAAGCAACATGAATTTTGTGTATTCATTTTATGATTAGTATTGAAGATAAATTATGCAAACGAATAGAAAATTGCAAATATTCAAGCAGATATTCCAAGGACATTTCTTTTAAAAAATTATTTATTATTCTCTAATAGGACATCCAAGGAATAGGCTCAGTAGCAATGCGCTTGTTTAAGACTGTGCGACTTGACCTTGAAACACTTGTTATCAAATCCAAATCTCAAAGTTGTTAACATTTGCTAATTCCGAATCAAATAACAAAAGCTATTACATACAAAGTCTTTTCATGCATTGAGGAAGAGTAAGTGTGAAACCACCCGTAGGAGTTTTACAAAAATTAATTGATGAATTCAGTAAAGGCACTTGATTCAAACTAGATATTTTGTTAAGCCATTGTTTGTTTGCAAAATTTTTTGATTCATTGACTCTAGACTACGGATATCAAAAGATACTACAAGCCTAAAAAGATAGTCATGCGACTGCTTACATAGAGGCAAGTTACAGTCCATTTTTGATCATATATACAATAAAAAAATTTAGCGAAATAGCAATCAAACATTTCTTTTGTTGTTTAAATAAATAAATAATAAAAGGGCGGATGCACTACAATAGAAAAACCAGTTTCTAACTAAATAGACGAAGTTTTGGTAAGCGATGCAAGATGATGTAACATAAATATTCGGCAATTAGTGATGTCACATGCGCATTCAAATATTTGAAAATAAGCGCGCAATTGGGAATTGATTGAATGCAGGACAATTACTTTATAGTCTCCCAACAACTATCAGTTTAGAAAGAAAACTATATTCTTATAATTTATTAATATTCAATATCATATACCACCGACAGAAAGCTCTGTGATCTGAAGTTTAAAGAAAGCGAAGAGGGTCAACTGTTGTTACAGATCTACTCTACTATTAAGTTAATTTACACGAGAAATTTTAGGAGAGCTCTAACTCAATATTAGTTATTGCATAAACATCAGAAAATTTAGTTTTCAAACAAATTTCAAACAAAATCAGAGGGGGAGTGGGCGTAAAAAATCAAAACTTTAGGGAAGCGTCAACCAATAATTAAGCTTATCATAATTATTACAAATATGCTACGAGTTTGTATATAGCGATCGCAAACTATACATTGTCTGCTTAGCATTTGCTAAGAATGGAAAAACAGGTTTTAGCCTTAAACTATAAATGAATTTTTTTAAAATATTTTATGGTTTCCTTAGAAAAGTTTAAACTCTCATAATTCTCAAAATACTAAAGCTACCTAAAATATGTAAGCAACAAACTCTTTGTTTCACTCTCTAACATAAAAGTTGTTACGTCACTTCATGAGATTCCATGAAATTTTCAAAGATAGGTTTTACATAAAAGGTTTGGTGAGTAGTTTAAAAAATTCACACACAAAAGCATACAACGCAACCTAAGCCTGAAACTACAAAATAAAGGTCTCTGTTTTGATGCAACATTATTGCATTTAACTTTAAACTGCTTACAACTCCTGACTTTGCGCACGGCTCGCTCGAACGGGACGTGGGTAATCTATTTGTAGAAAACAAAATAGTTGAAGTTAGTTGTTGAATCCATAGATTTTACACCTCCTGATTACCTGAACATCAGGAAAATAACTTTTTTTTAAAAAAATTGAAACTTTCAATGAAAAAACATGAGTCCTTTCAAGTACTTCAGGAACAGCAACGCCCTTTTGTACAAATTTCTTTTCGAGCACGTTCACCAATAGCTGTGACCACATCTCAGCATTTCCACATTTCATAATATGTTTCGATAAAATTACTTGAAAATTTGGAAAACAGCTTGTTCTTTATAAAGACATTGACGGTATAAGGTAAAAATGTCACAACTTTTCCTCTAGAATTGTTAAAATCACACTTTATGTAAAAAATCATTATTTTATGCTCTTTTAAGTTATAAAAAGAAAAATATCTTTAGTTAGAGCCCTTGAAGAAGCTTCTTTATTACAGAATATACATTTGTAGATTCTCTTACATTACACATCTCAGAGTATATAAAAATAAATAATTAACTACAATCTCAATAAAATATGATATGAAATTAATGTATGACAATAAAAAATGTACATATGCTAGACTTCGTCCTTATCAGAAAATCAGCAAAATTTTAAATAAACAAGAATATTTCATAAGTTCCTGTAAAATTTCTAAAAATATTCTCAAATCAGTAAGATGCAAGATAACAGCCAAACTTGATCCATCTCAAATATATCTCCCTGTAATAAATGAAATTTTTCTCGTAGTAAAATACACAAAAACACACCAGCTTGTGTTAAACAGATTCAATTCAACAGAGATTGATTAGGATCTATTGCTCAAAGAGAAAGCACGCAGACGATTTTAGTATAAACAAGTGATAACCAATTGACAGAAGGGCGTAGTAACATGCACTTGGTAATTATACACAACATAAACACATTTCTGATAAGAAAGTTTGAGTTTAAAAATTAAATTATAGGCTTCTGTCGTGTATGATCTGGATATATTTAGAATGGATAACAGAATCAATTGTTAACTGAAAATATGAAGGAACAGGACATACGGAAACATCTAAACCATATATTTCTGTCGTTTTTAAGTGGAAAGAACATTTAGTAGTTTTAGCCTATACAAATTTAACAGTTTAATGAAGCTACACCAAATGCAATAAAAACAAAATGAATGTGAATAAATGCAAATAAATTATGGGATCAGCATTGTGATTAGATATATTTAAAAAATCGTCAATATCGTTTAGTAGCGGCGGAAATGGAATGGGGGAGGAGGGTCAGCGGTGGCAATTGCCCCACCCCTCTAAAATGAACTTGTTAATTTTATAATTAAAATAGTAAAACTGCTCTTTACTAGTTAATATGCTCGGTAGTAAATGTAAGTTGTTTCCCTAACCAAAATTCATTCCGTCGCCATTGATAGCGTAGGCTTGCATATGGAAATAAATTAAATTTGTTTTCAATTTCCACTCCATTTCCACAATTTTAAAAAAATTTCCATAATTTTCTAAAAATCTTAGAAATAGTTGTTACGGTTCTGCAGGAAAAGTATTTTACTGGTCTTTGTCAAACTTAGTTTAAATGGGTTTTGCCCTAGTCGTGTACCGGCCGAGGCTAATAAACTTTGGGAGAGAGTGGTTCTCCATAACCCTACTAACGGTTGGCTAAGCTGACTAGGAGATGATTCAAAATTACAATTCAGTGCTAATAGATGCTACTTTTTGTTGTGGCTGCTAAGGCACACATAATAGAATTTTATAATAATTTTGAATCTGTCCTCAGCCAAGGATATTTCAAATTATTTCAGTTAATTTCATTTCCAGACTTGTTCACAATATAAGTACAATTTAGAGAACAAAATTAAATAATTTAAAGTCATGCATGCATGGAAACGATGTATGGCAAAATTCATGCAGTAAGCTGTTATGCATCTCTAACGTTCTGTAGATAATTATATTGTTGAGTTGTTGCTACACACTAAAAAAATGTACCGATATATTGGTTATACCAAAATTGTTAACGGATATTAGATGTCAAAAATGGGACTGGGTGCAGTATTAGAATTCCTCGAACCATGCGCAACAATTTCCGCATTTAGGCTAGTGTTCTGCGCCTCATGGCCGCTGCCACCACTGGTCCGTTAGCTGGCCGTAGTCGCGTCCAACGGTCAGCTATGGTCAAAGATTTGTTTTGCGACGAAAATACCTGCTACCATTAATTTTAGAAAGTACTAATGATGTCTGTTTGATTTATTAATGCATGTACAAAAGTCTTGATTATTGCAGAATGTCGCACTATATCTCCAATTTGCTTTCATTATCAGATATTTACATGCTACACCTGCAACACAAAATAAATGTTAAAAGCCTGTTTATTGGATGAGGAAACACTATTACCAGTAAAAGTAACGGCTCAGCCCAGCCCATGTTAACGAACTTGTTTGCTCGCTTAAAACTTTTTTTAACATTATGACGAACAATTTGTTTCCATAATTTACATTTGTATTGTTGTTTCTAAAACTTAGACATTTTCACGATTTTCTTTAATTGTTCGAAGTATGGGCATGTTTGAATTTTTGCATTTCATTTAGTAGTAGTAAAAATCGCCGACTACGGCAAAAAAATCATGGCTAGCGCCCGGCTACGCCTAAGGCCTTAGAGCCAACGGTTAGCTATGTCAAAACCCTTACGGCCAATGGCCCTCTATGTAAAAATTTATTTTGCACTACCGGCTAAGGCTAAGAAAATTGCCTTGCTGCAGAACACTAATTTAGGTATGGAAGCTAGAACTGCTTTAGCTGTATGTTGAAGTAAATATTTAGTCATTGTGGTTTACATTAACAAAATTTTGACATTGTATTCGCCATGCGTTATTTTGAATTATCTTGTTCATGAAGAGATTACACAAATGAGAGGATCTTAAGACTGACTAGCCTGATAGTTTCGACAAGTCTCGTTCTATTTTGGAGAAAATGCTCAACGCTCTGTATGATTCAAACTTATTTTAGTTATTATAAAACATTTTTTATTGTTCTTCAATCATTTATTTTCCTTAAGCACATTTAGGGATGTTTAACATTTTCTATGGTGTTGAGAATGTTTGTATTTTGAATTTTTATTTCCACAAATATCCAGTACATTTCCATTCCACAAAATGATTTCCATTTCCATTCTATTTCCATAATCTGAAAATGGAATGGAATGGAAATTTTCATTTCAAAATGCAACCCTATGATATCTTTTCGAATTTCAGATATAATTTTTCAATTATTTGTGATAAAAGAATTAGTAACTACAGGCGTGCCATTTTTATTAATTCCTCACAATGAATTTATTAAAAGTATTTTTATCACTGGAAGAGTTGGAGTAATTAGAAACTTAAAAAATAAAACAAACTCAATAACAAATGAATGTGAATATGAAATACAATGAAAATAAAATAATAGGTTTGTATTGTGCTAAAAATATTAAAATAAATTCATTTAAATTCTATGAAATTATAAAGACGATGGAAAACAACATTTCCGACATCGCAAAGAAGTACTAACATTAATTAACTAGCATGGTATAATAAATGCTAAGAAGTGTAATCAATATCGCGTAGCAATTTAATGATTCCACGCACACGCATACAAGAACAATTAAAAATTAATAGCACTATATTGATTGGATGGCTCGAAGGCATTAAAACTATTAATAGTGAGTAAACTACTCAGAAAATGTTTAAAAATGTTATTTATTAATATCATCGATATTTAGGCTAACAAGATTAGCAAAAGTAGTAGCAATGAAATAGAACATACACCTTTATTATCAGATAGAAGTTCCAATGATCCGCGTTTTCCGGAACACGAAAGAATCACGTGAGTAGCTTTCTTTCACCAATTCCGAAAAATTTTACCAAATGCAATTAAATATTTATTTAGAATTTATATAAAACAGCAATTATCAAAACGAGGTTATCCATCATGAAGATGTATGTATTTTATTCGAGCTTTTGCAGAGAAGGGCTAAGAAATAATTTTCCATGTAAATAATCCCATGAAAATGAATAAATATGTGTATTTCAAAAGAGAACACCCCGGGGGCATCATAAAAAACAAAACTAGCAAATTTACGATTACTATGAACATATCACTCAATGCATAAATCTTTGAATAGCTCAGCAAACCAGTTAGATTCCTTACCTATGTGAAAGACAGACCAGGGCTGAAAAAACTTTATGAAACAATAGATATGTTTCGCAGAACCTACGTTTTTCAACTAGATTTCCAATCATAGATGCAAAAAGTCCAAAATTGGAAAGGGTGTTTGATAATAGGCTACATTCTATGGAATGGTTTTACATAGTTTCTTAACCATTTAGCTGCGTGAAATTTTCTTACTTCACAACAAACGTGTTGCATTTCCTCAGAGTATTTTTGTCATTTAACGAACGATTTTTGTTTACCAACTTTATATAATTTTGCTGAATTAAATATTTTTTATCGACGCGCAATATTACCTTGTGCTACGCGACATCGCGCAGTGTAAAGGTTACCTAAAAATGTATATTCACTCAAATATATACCTTAACAACCCATGATTCTTTATCATTCAACTTGACAAAAACCACTGGCTTTCTTCGCAAAGCTTGAAGCTTTTTAAAATATTCTATATGCAATATATAAAAAATTGGGTACGCTCAAATGATTGGTGCAAAATTTATATTAAATTTGAAAAAAAAATAAAGTTCAGTACTACAAGGGCAAGTTAACAAGAAAATGCAAACAACAATTTAGTAGTTTGCGGATGTATGATGCATTTAAACTTCTTCCCTGTAAAGAAGCATTGTATTGTTGCTTCAAAAAACAAAGGCTTCTGCTTTCCAATCAAAATGGAAAGAAACAATGTTTCGGAAGCATGCCTTTCAGTTGAAAAGAACGTTTCCCCAGTGAAATATTTTGCATTACATCCAGTTTCCTTTATTTCTTTATTATTTGCAAAAATCATAACTTGACAATGTTTCATTTAAAGTACACAGAATTAAATGTGACCTTCTAAATTTAAAGAATAATTATAAAATAATTATTTCAACTTTATATATAGACACAATGTATTATTCAACAAAGAAACAAAGAGAACGATGGATTGCGAACAGCACTCGTACAGATTGAGGCCGCTATAAATAAGGAGCGATTTTTATTATAACAAGCAAAACATTCAGTAACTAAAATGAAATAATGTAAACCTAACACATACCATAAATGAAATAAGTCACTAACATTTTACTCAAAATGGTAAATTTGCAGTGTACAAGGCACAAGCATTTAGGGTTCTCTAATGCACATAGCAGGGACGGATCTAGCAATTTTCAAACGGGTGGGCGGTTTGATATAAATTTAAGTTTGAAATAGTTCACTTAAATAATAATAGAATACTGAATTATAAGATGAGTTGATTAACAACAGTATTTAAAATTCATGATCCACATTTTTATTTTTAGATTGGATTCAACACTAGCATAAGAATATAATTTTAAAATTATAACTTGTGAATCCGCAACCCCCGCCCACCCCCTAAATCCGTCCCTGGCACATAGGAATAATTAAACGAATTTAGATATTCATATTATTCATATTATACAATGTGGTTGCACGGAGACATTTTCAGATGAAATTATTGGATTTGCTGTTCATGTATATTGAACACAATATTTAGTTATAGAAATACACATTAATTTTGAAAACTTTTAAACAGTTAAAACACAAAAAGACGAGTCTCATAAGACAAAGAAAAAGTACCTGGAATACAAAAGAAATCCATTTAACAGTGGAAGTGCTCAGAGAATTACAAACTACACAAAGGTTTCAAACATTTCAGGATAAAATACAAATGTAATAATTAATTGGACAAATAGTAATTGAATTTATCAATTAGAAAGTCTAAAGTGCTACACAACCAATTACAGTTAGTGACCTTTCTCAGTAGGATATAGGTTGCTGGAAAATGGCAAATAGTGGTTAATCCTGATTAAACCCGCGAAATGGTGTCTTTATTTAGTCATTCTAATATCGTTATAAACGTATTCTATATCAAGCTTTTCATGTAAGATCGTCAAAGAATAATTGTACGAATTCACAAAGCGTAGTTTATGAAAATTTACACGTAAAAGAGAATCTCGTCTACTGTGATTGAAGTAACTCGGATCATCTAATAAACAATTGAAATCTTATCTTTTTCGTTAAAAATATTACGCTTAATGAAATAATTCTCTATTAATATAATATATTAAATCAATAAACGTGAGGTTATTGTATTTTACTGTAAACCCATAATAGGTTGGTCTATCGAAATTGTCTTTTGCACATAGGCGGCCATATTTACGACCTAATAATTACTTACCACCCAGAGTCACGTTCAAAATTTCTAAAATGGGGAGGGGGCTCACAACCATTTTTACAGAAAAAAAATTGCAAAAAAAAGTTTTTTGGACAAGGTAAGCTTACCAAAAAAGCAATCGTCTGTTTTAGCAGCAAATGGATTGATAACATCTTGAATTAAAATAAATTATTTTTAATTTTGAGGGGAAAAAACATTTTTTTTAAGTGTTCGCAGTTGGCCCAAAAACAAGGGGAGGGGGTGCGTCCGCCCCCGTAAACGCGCCATTGGTACCACCTAAAAAGGTTTAAAAAACACGCTAATTTAATTTCAAAAGCCTAATAATTTATGTCCAAACTAGTTGTAGGCGATATATTCAAAATTGGTCGGAAAATCGATTTCTAAGAAAAACCAATCGAAAATTTTGATTTTGATAAAAAATCCATTTTCTCAACAATTCATTACTTCTATTTAATTCTCTTATATTTAAAAAGAATTTATTTAAAAACGGAATAATTTGTAAAATTGGCAAAAATCTAAACAGTATGCACACACACACTTGTCACCTCAAAGTAAAAATTGTTAAAAGAAGAGCTTCTAGCCCACTGCTATGTCAATGAATAGGCAACGTCGAATAAAAATGAAGACTTTGGCTTACGGATGATACATTTTTTTATTCCTCAGACTTGTTGGTGAGATCGAAAAAATCTATTGTAAAAATTAATCCGGTGAAAAATTGATAGAACCTGCAGTACCACGAGCACTAACTTTGCGCACTGCTGGGATGAACGTCGCTAAAATGGTATACTTAGCGCAAAATAGTTAGTTGTTACTCCCATGGTTTTAGAACGCCCTATAATCTGAACACTAAGCAAAGGGAGAATATGATAGTTTTTTAAATATCACTTATTTCACTGACTAATTTTTTGTAAGGCCGCAATTGTCACACTTCAAAAAATAAAAAAATCTTAAAAGTTGATTGTTAAAAGGATGTAATTTCTTAAGTGACTTTAGACATAATTGATCAATAACAATTGTATATTAAAATAGATAAATTGTATGCTGGTAAGCCAGCGAAAACTACGTCATTATTGCTGTCCAATCAAATTCAAATGTAAAAACAATAAAAAATCAAAATGTCAATAACACTTGAGAAATTCAATATGAAGAATTCTCTGGGTGAAACAATAATATATAGACCTCAACAAATTAAAGTAGCGCAGCATTGGCGATCAAAACGATAGACTATCACAAATAGAATATTTATCAATGGGGCCTATATTATATCAAACTACAAATTTTTAAACAGAAAAATTATTAAAGTCCAATAAAAAAACTACCCAAAATACATCGCATAAACTGATTGTTGAAAAGCCTCGAACAAATCAAAGGAAATAAATATTTCTACTAATTTTAGGGGTCATTCAACTACAACATCCATTAAAAAACTTCATTCTCACAAATAAAAGTGCCAAGGTTAATGAAAACTAATCACTTATTTCTACTAAAGAGGGCGGTTAAAATGCTGCTAATGTCATAAAAAGTTATAAAACAACTGTATATTTTTGGTTAATTTAATAATTTTAGAATGTTTGAATTCCTAAGTTATGGAAGAAATATCTGCAAAGCACACCTAATTGAATAATATTCCAAGTTAACAAGCAAATCTTGAATTTAAATGAAGAATGAATACTTAGAAATGTCCGCTAAAAATATATAATATAGGGTGACTTCAAGAACAGAATGCATAAATATTTATATAAAGTCGTTAATTAAATTCTTAATATTGTATTATTACAAAAAAGTTATTTTCTACCATATCTTGGTCAATGAAAAAGAAAGCATTTGGTGTAAAGGTCTATTTTCCTAGCCATTCATACAAACAAGTGCAAGGAAATTTTCGGGAACAGATTCAGTGTCGTCATGCTCTTCCAAAATGCAGAATTATCAAATTTAGAAAAGTTGGGTTTTCAAACATTAGGAGGGTTCAAAGAAGCCTACTTGTTTCTCACGAGGTATTATTAAAACATCACCCAGTGGCTACATTTCCCACATAAAAAGCTTAGCAAATAATTAATCGAAGGTTATTT
>CABFPE010000221.1:554123-578858 GCA_900660155.1 Hofstenia miamia | reverse complement strand
TATATATATATGTTTCTAGAATAATCCAAGTTCAAAGTTGAGATTAATGATCCACAGACCAACTTTAAAAATCAATTAAAATTTATGAACCGTTGAAGATTTATTGGAGGAAAATAAAATTCTTTCGCCCATTTGACATCAAAGTTGAGGAGATGAGAACTGAGAGACAAGAATGGAAATTATTTCATTTCAAATAGTGAGGCTGAAAAATATATAGCATTAGAAACGCATAGGAGAAAACAAATCCAAAAATGTTTAATTAATACAAAATTATCTTTACAAATAAAACACAAAAATTAAAACACTCCAATTAAACGTATATTGAATATACCAAATGTGCATCTTTATACAAAGTAAGATTATTCTAGTTTGTACAACGCTATAATAATATTACTCAAAACATATGTATAATGAAATATAAAATTGTGTATACGTCGAGAACTAGTCTTCGTCAAACGGGATGTTAGTTATTTGGCCAGCAACTTCTAGTGCTAAATCCTTAGTAGCGGCGGCCACTAATCGTCGATTGGTTAACGAAAGATTGGCTTTAGTGACAGGATCAAGCAAGATGCCACCCGCCTCTTCCAATATAAGAACACCAGCCGCTATGTCCCAGATGTGCGTCCCGAATTCGTAGTACACATCTCCACACCCTTCAGCAATACGACAAAGGTTCAAAGCGGCGCTACCGAACATACGAACTGCTATAACCTCATTAAAAGTATGGTATAATTGAGATGAAAATTAGAACAGCAGAGCTGCAAGCAAATACTCTGAGAAAAACGATGCATTAATTATGATGAGAAAATTTCCATTTTGAAAGCTTCTTGAATAATATTGCATACGTCATATAATTTTAAAAGATAAAATTTTTATTGAAATACTTTGTAAAAACAAAATTTATTGAAATAGTGATACAAATTATAATTTTATTTCGAGTCGAGATGGAGTTGGAATTTTTTTCAATGCCTAAATATGTAACTACACAGTAGCAAGAAGTTTCAAAATTCGCTCAAATATTTATTTAAAAACAAAATATATGTAATTAATGAATACAACAGTAAAACTAAAGATGATTACGATTTAATATTAGAGATAAGTTTAGAAAACAAAATCTACCTCACGCCTTCAAAATAATTCAAGGATATTCTTATACTCTAATTTACCTGTCAACTACAAGTAAATACAAATTGAAAATAATGCAAAAGCCAAAATCGTATTGGGTCTATTAACAGTTAATTATTAACTGGTACTTTCTTTTTAGCTGGAATCTCCCACATGATATATACTGTTGAAGATTTTCATAATTTAACACTAGAAGAAGAAAGTAATCATTTAACGATTAATAAAATTGTGAATTTTATGGTTTCTAGTATATAACTATGACTTCATCCTTTTTTCGGAGAGCAAAATACAGAATGATATTCACAAATCTCTTCTAAACACAGGAGATATACTATTTACCACTAGGGGTGTGTGATGAAAGCTTTTTCTGCAAATAAACAAAAGTTATTATTTGATTATCAATGAAATAACAATAAAAAATATTCCTGAGAACAGCATAAAAAATTTATTGGGAAGGCGACTGCTTAGGAGTTGTTATAATGTTGCCACAAGCTGAACAAGTTCGTTCGCTTGGTAATCCCGTTCTCGTGATTACGAAAATTGGGTGAAATGCGGCTGATGGCTCCTCAGTATTTTTCCGTAAACTATCAAAGACATCGTCCATTGTCTTCCAAATGGTCTTTCCTTGCTTGGGGCCTGCTGATGTGACATCGGGATTGAGACTTCCGTCACTGTAGTCGTGAAGGGGGGATAATTAATCATTTAATCTTCAAGCAGCTCCCTAATAAGAATACTTTGGGTTAGAAACGTATCTTTGAGTTGTGGGTCAAGCAGCATTGCAGCACGTATGCGTCCTTCTCCATCAGCTTATATCGAAATTTCAAATTCAGGCATTTTTGCAGTTTGGCGCTGAAAATGTGAGCAAGTGTTTTTATTACTTACAGAACCATGAAGACCATGAATAAGTGGAATCACGAAAGACAATTGCATATAGATAGTTCCTGCGAGGCATTTTTTGCCTCACATTACAAGTGAATGCTCCATACTAAAAAGACGCTCCTTTTAATAATACAATGTATTCCGAATTCTTGGTGCTGCAGGGCACAGCTAAAGAAAGAAGTTCTTTGTCAAATTTTGCCTGATTCTCCGTGATATTTTACAGGCCAGGATGGATATGCAATGATATTGGTGCCCCCTGAAGGTTTTGCTTCAGATCGCTCATTGTGTAGTTTACAACAATCTGCACAAACAATACACAACATCGCATACCCATCGAAACACTTCTACATAATTGCGGGCATTGTCAGTAACAACCTACAGCTGTTTTTACTAAATGCATGTTGAATTTGTCCAAACCGTACCAAACTTACAACAGATGTTCTCATCTTGAAGTTTTCAAAATAAAATGAAATGTGATATCCATGTGCGCACCGTGAGTATGTGACACTCAATATCACTTGCTAAGGGCTTTGCACTAAGACGCAATCCTTTCTTGCGTGAAGCAAACACACAATGCTCTAAAACCAGGATTTTCACCAATTCCGTAATCTGCATTTCGCGCCACTCATAATTCTCCTAATTACCTGTTTTGGCTGCTTCTGCTTCTTACTCCCATTGGGATATTGCTCTATTATGTCGATAATTTGTCTCTACTTAAGATCTGTTTTTACTTTGATTTTCGACTTTGCACATTGTTCTCCCTTGACATTTTTATGTTCTGCAAACCCTTTAGCTTGATTGTACTCAAAATGATAAATTTTGGTTTTTAGCAATATAAAATCTAAACATTTCCCAAATAGTCAAAGCTATCAGAAAACATGAAAACGGTTTGAAGACGTTCCATTAGTACATCACCCATAAAAATCTTGAAAGACGTAAGGGAAATACAACACAAAGGCATTTCTAGCAGCGGAACTTTAAAAAAAACTGTTAAGTACAGTCGAATCTCGTTATAACGCTTCGCTATAGAACGAAACTCCGGGTATCACGCCATAAAATATAATGCCCGGCTAAATCCTATTCAAAATCAAAGGGATTAGTACGCTTAAAACGATTTCTGATATAACGAAATCCTGTCTATAACGATGGTAAATAAATGTCCTGTCCATTCATTCCCCTTCAAAATGAACAGATTTAGAACGATTGTAACAGTTACTGTTTAATTTTTTTCTCGCGTGATAACCCCTGCATTCAGACGTTTCTCAGTGATGGCGCTGAAACGTTAACAAATATCTCTCGAACGTAGAGTCAAAAAGACCTGATGCTAAAAGAATTGATTTAGCAAAAGAACTCAGTTTAAGATGAGAGTCTGGCGTGAAATGGCATATATTAGAATACTTAAAATATTTTGGGGTTTATATAATTAACAACACTAAAAAGATAGTATTCAAGCAAAATTTAGCTCCAAAAAAGTTTGAAATAGCTGATTTTCATGAAAAAGATGAAAAAAGAAATAAAATCAGTAAAACAGGCCGTTTTTCATACACCACCCTGCAAAAGTAAATTGCAGTATCACTTAGACTTTTTTATGGATTCCAAACATGTTGAATTAGTGAATTAAAGAAGGGTTTTCTGATTGGTTGGTATTTCATATTCAAAAAAAAATTCTGAACTCAAAAATAGACATATTTTGGAACTCCATGAACAATAAAATCAGAACCAACAAATCTTACAGCAAATCCTTCTGTACATAGATGTAAACATGTACATTAAACAAATAAAGAAAATTGTTTCAAAGGTCACAAAACATGATTTTCAGTAAAACGGATTTGAACATTTTCCTTCAGTTTGAGAACACTAGTAACAGTTTTTATTGAAATAAAGATTGACTGTCAATGTTTGAGTTTTTTTATTTGTTTCTTGATATTTTTTGAGAGTGCCGCCAAATAAAGGTGTTTCAAAGAATTTCAGTTTATTTTGAATCTAGTAAGTTATCTTACTTACAAATATAGATATCAAACTTGCATAAATTCGAAAAATCTCAAAATGTCAACTGACATTCAAAATTGTGATTTTAGCCCCAGACTCCCAGCTTAAGGAATGCTGGCGAGACAAGATTGTATTCCCGGATGTTACCTGATAAAACCATGACTTACAAAGGCGATGACTGCAAAGGAGGTAAAAAAGCAAATAAAGGATTTTCCATGTGTTAATATGGACGGATCCGGCAAAGGGCCATTAGTGGAAAATTTGAGAGCCCCCCGTTGTTTTAGGGGAATAGACAAATCCTTGTTACCTATCCAGTATTATGCGAGTCTAAAAGCTTGGATGAATTCAATCCTACTTGAAATGTGGCTTCTTAAATGGGACAGAAAATGCTTGCAAATAAACGTAAGACATTACTCTTCGTAGAAAAATTGTCACCAATGGGAATTAGCAAGTGTTTTGCCAAAGCAGGCTTCAAGTTGGAAGTTTCGGTACAATTACCCATTGGGGACGATTCTGACAATGAAGACCAAGACGTGACACCGTGTGCTGTAACAGTACCTCAAATCACTGTAGAAGATCGGAATATATTTTCAAGCTTACAGAGAATGTTGAATTTTGATACATGTATGGAGAATTTTATATTAGCTGATGAAAATCTAATTCCCACAGAGGATCCTACAGATGAAGACATTATCGCCCAAGTATGCCCAGGACTATCAGAGAGCTCTGATATGGAAATTGATGACGACTCCGGGCCAGAAGTTCCTATCAGTTCCGCTCAAGCCATCACATACATCCAGAAACTCTTGGAAATTCATAAAGCTAAACCAGATGCTCAAGAATGCTTCCAGAAATTAGAAGACTTTGTCGTGAATACTGCATGTCACTCGGGAAGACAATAAAAAATTACTGATTTCTTTGTACATGTTTGAGATTCAAATTGCAATTTTTTTTATGTTTTTATGTTTTTGCTTATAGGCCCTACATTTTAACAACTTTCTATCTTTTCCAAAATTGATACGACCGGCACATTTAACAAATCCAGTGGGCAGCTATGCATTAAGATCATGTTTATTAATTTAGATCATTTGCTGTGAACGTCACAATTTTCCCGCGTTGTTAAACATGTAGTTCATTAAATTATATCAGGTTTCGCCATACACTGGCAAAATCAGTACATGTACAAATGTGAGAAATTTTTACGGAATTTTTTTTCTGAAAATTCCTGAACGGCTATAACGAAACCCGTCTACAACGATGAAATTTCGTTTGCCCTGAGAATCGTTCTAATGAGGTTCGACTGTTAATGAAAGCAAACAAAAGAGAATTACACAAAGGTTGCAAATAAATTTAAACATTTTTGATTGACACGGAAAAAATTGTCTCTCACAATTAACAATATGAATATGGGATGCTGAAAAACAAATTACTAGAAATAGTAGACTTTAATAACAACACAAAGTACTTTGTTGAACTTTTTGTAGCATGGCACAAATACACCTATAAGAGCATGTAGCGGAAAATGGATTTTCTCGGACAACCACGTGTACCCATATTTAAGAATTTTCCCATTCGGAATGTACGGATTTCAACTCAGGATATTGTCAGATTCTGTTCCGTTTGCCAAAATGACCAGGTGTTTACAGGCCATTCAGTTTTCAAATATGTCAAAAAGGCTAAACTTTACTGCTCATTGTTCTGGAACCCTAACAATAAAAAGTTGATGATTTGATAGGAAACATGAAACATCAAATATTTCTCAAACAGCAAAGAATGTGTTCTATTACGATTGATGCGATATTTCGAAATAAGCGATGAAATGTGGAGGCTTAATAATAATATATAAATTGTATTATACCATACTTTTTTATTTAAGATATTGAGAAGATTTTGTGTGACCTGACTTGCTACTGCTCGATTCCAACCGCATTCTGTGACTACAAGTGACTTATCAAGACTCTTTACATTTGAAGCTTTAAGCGGCTTCGTATTTAAAGTAGCTCCACCTCCTTTCGTCGCTGAATAAATCTTATCAGACAAAACATCATACACGCAACCAACAACAGGTTTCTTCTCATAAAGAACGGCGATACTCACTGTAAATCCAGTCAAATGGCGAGTGAAGTTAGTTGTACCTAAGAATCTAAAGGTTTTTATAATATTTTGCAAAAAACCGAACGTAAAATACTCGCAATAAAAATATATTTCAGTTTTTATAAAAACAACGACTCGGCTAGCTTCTACCGAATCAAATGTAAAAAGTTTAAATTTTAGGCAGTTTTAAACAGTCAAGGAGAGACCATTATATTTTATATCAAAAATGTTTACAAGTAAAAGAAGGTAATAAGGACTTAGATTTGCAATTGTAGAAAATTATTAACTACAAGCAATCTAAAATCAATCTATTTTCAACACAAATTGCGATATACATTGCTAAAAACAGTCCAACGATTTGCGAATACAAGAAACTATGACTTTTTCACAAGAGCCAATGTAGGAAAACCTCATTATGAAACTTGTAAAGGTCATATTTACAGTTATAAAAAAAGGAAAAGTGCCGCTAGATGAAAATGTACATGCATTTGCAAAAGCATTAAATTATTAAATTCTCTACCACGATAAGCAATAACATTTTATGAGAGGAATTGGTGTTTTGAATTTCAATATAAAGTCTCAAAAATAACAAAAAAGTATTTTCCTTTATCATAAGAGTATATTGTAGAGTTTTTCTATGTAGTAAATAAAGTCATAAAAACGAATTCTAAATTTTTACATGTCTATCATAATATAAAGTTTATTAATCAAGCGATAAACATTGTTGCATTCCAGAATCATTTGAGAATTTAATATGCATTATCATTGTTTTGTAAATTCAGCAAGAATTACCATCAATAGGATCAACAACCCAAGTAGGAAGGTCAGCAATGTACAACTTCTTCCCATCAATGACCGACTCCTCACCAATGAATTGGTGGTCTGGATATCGACACTTGATTTGTTCAGAAATCATCTTCTCAACCTTTTGATCGGTTTCTGTGACCAAATCACTGTTTGCCAGCTTAGTGGAAATATTCATTTCACTCGATAAGGCATTCCTAATTATAGCACCAGCATCAAGACAAAGAGACTTGGCGAAATCGAGCCATTCTGCAGTTGACATCACTCAATCTATTCAAATAATTTTCTTAATCAGTCACCAAGTATGAAAATCGAATGATTAGTTGCACTTTAATATTTATGCCATTAAAGAAACATTGGGTAAAAAACATTTAATAACACATAGAAACTTCAAGCGAGTGATGTTTACTATGGACATATCATACCCACAGAACAATATACTTTTCTACAAACACCCGCCTGTACTGGTTAATCAAATTTTCAATAAAATGTAACAATTCACGTTAATTATATGTTAATTTTTCAACATATAGGCTGACCTGATGAAAATGGCCATTTAATAAAAAAATAAAAAAAGAAACTATAATATTTTGCATAAAAATCTCAGTGAATATCACTCAGTTAATGTCTTTATTGAAGCATGATATTCAATCGATGAATTAATTCATTAAAATGAAATGTTCTTGAGTAAATCAATATTTTCTAATTGAGAGTTTACAGCGTAATCATTTCAACGCTGCAGATATCCACAAACATATTGAATACCGCATGGCCTTAAGAATGCCCAAGTGAACGGCGTGTTCAGAAAATTGGACAAGAATTTCTTGAAGAGTCAAATCTGATCCAAAGGGTAGGTAGCAGAGAAAAGTCTGAAAAACTAATTCAAGCAAAGAGTAAGTAAGAACTGTGGTTGCCAATGACAATTTCATTACTATACACCGAGCAGCTGCTACACATGACATATCTAAGACAATGTCACACGAGATGATGACAACACACTTACAACTACAATGGGTCGCCACAACATGGGTACCTCACAAATTGACTGAAATCACTAAAGTCAATTATGCAACCAGGTGTCAAGATCTTATTGAATCGCTTTTATCAAGAAAAATTTTATTGTGCAAATATGAATCCAAAAAATGCTATTGGCCGCTGGCTTACTCCTTGGAGATGATGAAGTTCGTAGACAGACCCTAAGGCAAACAAATATGGAGGCAGTTTCTCAGTGAGGGCAGGATTATTTTGAAGTATTGCAAAGAAACGAACACATTAATGCCGAGAAACACGTAGAATTTTTTATTATAATGCAGCATTTTTATGCCAACTTAGATGACCCAGTTTTACCTGAAAATGTGCGTTTGCAACATGACAATGCTAAACCTCATACTGCCGTGTCACCACAGCGGATATGAAGATTAAATTCTTGCGACAGCCTCTATATTTACCAAATTTAAATCTGTGTGACACTTACATCTTTCCGAGGCTAGAATCCATTCGCGATGACTTTGAGTTAGGGGATGACCTACAACACTTTCTCATTCACGGAATTCCAAATTTCACAACAGATCGAATGGGTAAAGCGCTGCATGTATTGTATTGATGCTAGCGATGAAGAAAGTAGTTGAGATTGAAGGAAATTACTTATAATTGTTTTTTCATTTTACAGTGTTGTTATTGTTGTTCATTATTATTAAAAATGTTGAAAGAAATAAATTTCACCTGTCTCGTTCATGTCTTTTGTAAAACGGCCATTTTTATCAAGACAGCCTATATCTATATTTTTGAAAAAGCCTTAAATAATCTAAAATTGCTTCAAAAATAAAAAATATTTTTTCATGCATTGAAAAGCTGATTTAATTGATGAAATTGTTACCTATTGTAGTATAATTGCATCCCTAGGTGTAAAAATAACATTTAGTGTCTAATTAATAATACATTCTATACTAGTTATTGTACAATTAGTGATAATTATCCATTTGTAATTTTATTGGTTGCTCTTTGTTTCATTATTATAGATGTCCTCAACCGCTTTTTTGGATAATAACTTTTTCTAAAATTGCCCCCTTTTATTTATCTTTATTATATTTATTTATTATTATGTTATTGCTTGTTATGATCACTGCTTAGGGTGTATCACTTCGGGCGTAAGGTAGGATAACCAGCTCCTTAAATGGTTGGTGATTAAACTCCTTCGTCTGGTGATAGTAAGGATAGGTATAAGGATGAGTACGGTTAGGAAGCGCGGTCTGCATGAAGGTATAACTATTGTATTTGAAATGTGGAAAATAGCGAAATTTTGGAAAATAGCAAAATTGTCTATCGCCAAAAATATTATACAATAACAGAACTGAAATGTTGACAGTAAAAGCGTATTTACAAAAAAATGGCAAGTTCGCGAGGTCGGGACCTCTGACTTTGAGCAGGGCTTGTGCTGTATTCACTGAAAATAACAGTTGTGGCTAATTGCTGCTCACATGGACCTTAGACTGCCTGTATTGAACATTAAGTATGGGGAGAATAATGAATTTTAAAAAATCGGATTTTTTATTGAAAAACAGTTAACATTTTCAAATACTTCAAACACAAAATTCTTTAACATTCATTACACCATTACGTGGCAGCGCAGCACCAATAGCTTGATCAATAACCCACAATTCCCAAACATCTTAATAGACTTGGGGAAAATTGTTTGAAAAAACATTTTGTGTCCTTAAAATATACAGAAAGGTTAAGGAATAACCATCAATTAAAATGAAGAGACAATGTTAATGTAAGTAATTTTGTCACTTTGAATCATTTTTAACACGACTCATTTTCTAATTTAGAACAATTGGACTAAAGGGACCCCCAACAAATAAATATTGTCAACAGTGACAAGCACCACTAGCCAGTGTGGAGCAGACACTGGAAATAAATAATTTTATTGAAATAATTTCAATAAATAATATTGAAATAATTTATTTTACCAACAGAAAATAAAAATAATTTATTTTTGGGAAAAAATAATTTCAAAATAATTGTGCTTTTCTGTCACTGAATATATGGTTCTTTTGCCTGCCTGGGAATTTGGCATTTTTATCGCTGAGGCACAATTTATTTGTTTACAGACAAGGCTCGTTGCTAGCTCTCACGTTATTCAGTGCATTAGCGGTCAACCTGCGGCGGCTGTGCAAACTGCATCATCAGCGTTGCAAACAACCAACCAATCAGGCGCAACTAGAAATATTCAGTTCTGCATTACGTATAGCATTGTGACTTACAATTTAAGTGCTAGCATATCAATATGCCTCCACGAATGAATAAGCAGATCATTGAGCATTATTTTACGGAAGTTGAAAAAGGGGAGTATGTTTGCAAGTGCGGCTGTAAACGCAAACAACGCCCGAATACAGGGTATGCAAACCTTACCGTCGATCACCCGAATTATCTAAAGAAGTTGTCAGACAAAAGTTGTTTACAAAGTGCTTGTATTGAAACTGCTTCGAACTGGAAAGCGTCCAAAAAAGCGAAACTGCTTTATAACTGGATCGATTGGATTGTTACCAACAACCACTGCTTCAATTTTCCGGACAGTGAGAAGACACGCCAGTACTCCAGCTTAGACAATATATCTGGTAAATCTGTCCAGTATTACATGGAGGAAGTTACAAAAGAAGTCGAAAAGAAAATCAAGGCATATTTACCCTGCAAATTTGCACTGATAATAGACGGTTGGTCACACAATGTCACACTACTTGGGTGTCTTCGCTGTATTTCCTAACTTTGCTGAAGTTGCTTTGAAAAAAAAGAAAGTCTCCGCTTCATGTCATTTAAGTTGGGTGCCGCCAACTTCCAACCTGGTCGAGCGTCTGTTCAGTTCAGCTAAGCAAGTCATGAGCCAACATCGCAAGAACATGACACCCATGCATTTGGAAATCGTCATGTTCTTGAAGGTTAACAGGCGATTTTGGGATTCCTCAGTGCTGGATTTGGTTATCAATAAAGAAACTGCTGAGTAACTGTTGAAAATCATTGAATAATGTTTTTATCTTGTGTGCTGTAATTTTGAAAATAATTGCACAAAAAATAATAATAATTGCAATTATTTATTTTTTGTTCTTAAAATAAAAATAATTTATTTTTGGTTCAAAATATATTTCAATAAATTATTTCCAGTGTCTGGTGTGGAGAGGGTCAACTCGTCAACAACCCTGATAGGCATATACACAATGATAGCAAGTCAAAAAATATTGTAAAAATTCAAAATATTGATTTTACAACAATTAATTTTTTATAAAAAAATAAAGATTTGTATAAATGCATCGCAAGTTAATCTTAATTACTGAACGAGAGGCATCTCTAAACTTTCTGATCGAAATGGTCTTATTAGTTATTTAAAAACTATTCAAAGCATAACCTACCCCAATCAAAGGTACAAAGTAATCGCATAAGAAACGTTTACTATCAGTTTTGAATCAATTGAACTATAACCCCGAAACACACGATGATTATTTCCTCACGGAATTCCTGAGATAAAAGATTGTGATTAAAATATTCACTGTTTGCTTGCTATTAAATTTTATGCGCGGGTAAATAATCATCGTTTGTTTGCAAATTATTTCTAATCACCTCCAATTATCTCAGGAATTCAAAGTAAAATAAATTAGATTTCATGAAAAAAGATCGTTTGTATTGTACAAAATTACAGTGTAGTTCCCTCGTTTACTACCCGGGAAATGAGCAGCAAAATGGACTCGAATTCACAAAAAGTAATCGTGAAACGCTAATTTAAGATACTGTTGAATTCACACAAGTAAAATATTAACAAATGATTGGGACTTAAAAACAGGTTTTTTGAACAATGAAATAAATTCAGTTAGGCTTAAACTAGTAACAGTACAATAGAAGTACAGTAAACCTGGACCAAACAATAAAATTTTATTAAAGAGAATTTACTTTAAAAATACAAAAATAAGATAAATAAACTATGATACAGTTGCTTTTTGGTTCAAAATCTGCTCAAAGTGTGGATTTTCAAAAGACAAATAAGCCCTTTCATATTCTTCAGCAATGGTTCCTGAAGTTGATTTTTTAGCGTGCTCTATACATTTTTTAACTATTTCAAATGTGATCTCTGATGATGATTCCTTGGAAGATGGCTCTTCTTTGACTGCATGTTCATCATCTAATACAAATTCGACCCTTGGAAGCTTAGAAAAACCAATTCTATTAGATTCTGATCTCATTTCTTTCAGAACCTTTGTTGACGATTTATTATCCGTTTTGACATTCTGCTTGTAAGCCTCTAATTGGCAACTATACAACAAGCCACTAAGATCGGCAGGTGTATAACCTTTTAAATTCTCTTTTAAATCTTTAAAATGGTCATCAGTCAAAGAATTAGGAATGTTTTTAATAATCTCTTTAAAGAATACTTCTGGGTGTTCAGGAAGATGAAGTCTCACACACTTATCGAATCGTCCAGGTCTCAATACAGCTCGATCAATCAAATCTGGTCTGCTGCTAGCCCCAAGAATATATACTTCTTCCAAAGAGTCAACTCCATCCAACTCGGTTAATAGTTGATTTACTACTCTATCAGTAACACCGGTGTTGTCATGGCCACGTTTGGGAGCAAGCGAATCCAGTTCATCAAAGAATATTAACGCTGGCTTCGAATTTTTCGCCCTAAACGCATCATAATTCAATCAGAATCAATTCGCTGATATGTTATAAAACCAACAAGTTTACAAATAAAGAAGGTTAGAATTTTAAAAACTACATTTATAAATATGAAATCAATGTAAAAAATAAGTTTACATTTTAAATGAAAACAGTAACTACAAATTATAAGGCTCATATTAACACTAGAAAGTCCAACGATACTATATCTTAAATTCATGCAGTTGTCAGATTTGACAAATTCAAGTAAACAAAATAAGCTGATTTTGTATTTAAATTCTCATTACATGAGGCATTACAAATGCATTTAAGCTGTGCAAAGTGGTCAAATTTGACCACTCGGGCTTTCTAGTGTTAAATAAATAAGAAATTCATAAATTTTAAAAGTAGGAAAATTTCATAAAAGTTCAAAACAAATATGTATAGAAATTATTGCCTTAGCAGGCGCATTACCAGCCGGATAATGATATATAAACGATCAGCATAACAACTAAAGCACAAACCTTATAAATAAATCTCGAACAGCCTCTTCACTAGATCCAATGTACTTACTCAGTAACTCAGGCCCTTTAACTGGGATAAAATTCATGGAGGATTCGTTAGCAAGAGCACGGGCTAGCAAAGTTTTACCAGTACCAGGTAGTCCATACAGTAGGACAGCAGCAGAAGACTTTAAGTCGCATTTGGAAAATTGCTCTGGATACATTTGAGGCCAAATATAAAGTTCGATTAATGTGTCTTTTACATCTTTTAATCCAACAACATCATCAAACTTAGTACTAGCTATAACATCATTTCTGTCCTTAACCAGAAGCGGCTTATAATCAGCTAAAGATTTCTTTACGTTAGATTCATCAATGGAAGCAAGCAATCTTTTCAAGTCTAACAAAGAGTAATGTTTTGTTCTTTGCAGAATTTCCTTACATTCAGATGAATCTTGAGAAAGCTTTGGTAGATATCTATTCACAAATTCACGACGATCATTCTCATTGAGGATTGCTATATCAAATCTAGACTTAAAAAATTGAACGAATCTTGATTTTACAAGTAGCTTACTCAAACTGTGTTCGGATGATGTTGCAAAAATGAAGACCACTTTATGACCTTCCTGTACAATGGAATTAATGCNTTGACGATTTATTATCCGTTTTGACATTCTGCTTGTAAGCCTCTAATTGGCAACTATACAACAAGCCACTAAGATCGGCAGGTGTATAACCTTTTAAATTCTCTTTTAAATCTTTAAAATGGTCATCAGTCAAAGAATTAGGAATGTTTTTAATAATCTCTTTAAAGAATACTTCTGGGTGTTCAGGAAGATGAAGTCTCACACACTTATCGAATCGTCCAGGTCTCAATACAGCTCGATCAATCAAATCTGGTCTGCTGCTAGCCCCAAGAATATATACTTCTTCCAAAGAGTCAACTCCATCCAACTCGGTTAATAGTTGATTTACTACTCTATCAGTAACACCGGTGTTGTCATGGCCACGTTTGGGAGCAAGCGAATCCAGTTCATCAAAGAATATTAACGCTGGCTTCGAATTTTTCGCCCTAAACGCATCATAATTCAATCAGAATCAATTCGCTGATATGTTATAAAACCAACAAGTTTACAAATAAAGAAGGTTAGAATTTTAAAAACTACATTTATAAATATGAAACCAATGTAAAAAATAAGTTTACATTTTAAATGAAAACAGTAACTACAAATTATAAGGCTCATATTAACACTAGAAAGTCCAACGATACTATATCTTAAATTCATGCAGTTGTCAGATTTGACAAATTCAAGTAAACAAAATAAGCTGATTTTGTATTTAAATTCTCATTACATGAGGCATTACAAATGCATTTAAGCTGTGCAAAGTGGTCAAATTTGACCACTCGGGCTTTCTAGTGTTAAATAAATAAGAAATTCATAAATTTTAAAAGTAGGAAAATTTCATAAAAGTTCAAAACAAATATGTATAGAAATTATTGCCTTAGCAGGCGCATTACCAGCCGGATAATGATATATAAACGATCAGCATAACAACTAAAGCACAAACCTTATAAATAAATCTCGAACAGCCTCTTCACTAGATCCAATGTACTTACTCAGTAACTCAGGCCCTTTAACTGGGATAAAATTCATGGAGGATTCGTTAGCAAGAGCACGGGCTAGCAAAGTTTTACCAGTACCAGGTAGTCCATACAGTAGGACAGCAGCAGAAGACTTTAAGTCGCATTTGGAAAATTGCTCTGGATACATTTGAGGCCAAATATAAAGTTCGATTAATGTGTCTTTTACATCTTTTAATCCAACAACATCATCAAACTTAGTACTAGCTATAACATCATTTCTGTCCTTAACCAGAAGCGGCTTATAATCAGCTAAAGATTTCTTTACGTTAGATTCATCAATGGAAGCAAGCAATCTTTTCAAGTCTAACAAAGAGTAATGTTTTGTTCTTTGCAGAATTTCCTTACATTCAGATGAATCTTGAGAAAGCTTTGGTAGATATCTATTCACAAATTCACGACGATCATTCTCATTGAGGATTGCTATATCAAATCTAGACTTAAAAAATTGAACGAATCTTGATTTTACAAGTAGCTTACTCAAACTGTGTTCGGATGATGTTGCAAAAATGAAGACCACTTTATGACCTTCCTGTACAATGGAATTAATGCTATCAATCGCAAAAGCAGTCGTTCGACGATTGTTAATCGTTGAGTTGTTATGAAGTTCATTTTCATTTTCAAGTGGGAAAATAAACTCCGCATCATCGAGAACAACAACCGATGGTTGATTTGCTACACATTTATTGAAAAGGAGGCTCAAATAGGATTTCACGTTTGCAATTTTTTGTGTGGAAAGCTCTTTACACTTACTCCAAAAGGGTGTGACATTTGACTTTATGAGTTTATTGACAACCTCACGTAAAAATGTAGACTTGCCACAAAATTGACTTCCACAGACAAGAACAACATTAGAAGAGAAGACATTAGAGTTCTTAAACGACCATTCAAGTGAATTAACTAAAGATATAATCAAGGGTTTGCGAATGTTAACCTCGTATTTTAAATCAGGTAAAGCAAACTCGTCTTCGCAAGGATTTTTATCGATCTCTTTAACACGAATTTGTAGACTGTAAAAGTCAGTTTGAGAAAGAGATGTATAAAATCCATTTTTCAAAGTACCATCTAACTCAATTGTGCATTCAAACGTTTTATTTTGAGTACGTAAATCAATTTGAGCATTATTGTTTATAATAAGCGGGTAACGAGCACTGCATTGTAGAACAAAATTTTTAAAGCATTCCGTTATATATTCTCCATTTTGACTTTCACATTTTAAAAAGATACCACCGAATCTAACAATAGGTGTAAAACAATTTTCAACAGATCTTGGAATAAAACATAAGATACTATGTTCCCCAATCTCTCTAAAGAAAGCAGGATGCACATAGCAGTTATTTACTTTTGGAGAATTATCACCTGGTAGAATACTAACACAAGAAGAGCTATCCAGATATTCAATTAAACGACAGATTTTCTTCTTTGACTTCATATCTACGGCACCATCCGAAAAGTCATCAAGCAAATAAAGTTCACCGGTGTGAGCTTCATTAGGTATTGGATCTTTATTGACAGGAACAAAAAGCACGTTAGGTTGAAAAGAGAGTTCCTTATGCTGCGTAGCAAATTGATTTAGAAGTTTATCACTTATTAAATTGGGTTTTAAGCAAAATATCTTAGTAATGGTATCCGACTTAGCAGTCTCTCTAGGTATAAAACTTTTTAAATAGTTCATTGATTTTGTAAAAATGTTATTTTGAAAACTTTGCGATTGCGTTTGTATAGTAAGCATTGATTTCGCAGTCAGAGCACCATAGTTGTTCATTGACATTGTCTCCAAATGTGTAATATGAAATCGAAGTAATTTCCCTCGAAATTGAAAGGGGTAGACAATGTCCTTGTTAATAACTTGTATATGACGTCTCAGTTGATTGACAATGTTCGCTTGATAATCTGCGATGAGCTTTTTGTCGTCACAATCTACAACTGCTATAGCACGCTGAACCTCTTCGCAAATTTCTATTCTTTCAAAAGTAACTCTTTGATATTCATGCATATTAAGTTCATTTGCGAAAGCTTCCCCAATATGAAATCCGGTGGAAGAAATCTTCTCACCAGCACATACCAAATCATGATTTTTCGAAGTGAATCGCACGTAACTAAAACCAAAGGAAGTTCCAACCATGCAATTCTCTTTACCTTTAATAATCTTAACTTGTGCTGACTTCATTGTAAACGGTACTAAATAAAAATCATTTAGATTAAAATGAAAACATTGATAAAATGAAAAAATATAGAAAATTAACCCTTTGACTATTAAACATTGGTAAGATGTTGTACTCCAAATATACCAAAGGGTACATAAAAATAGAAATTTTCAAACTGTATTTACATATTTACATCTATCATAGACTTCGACTACTAATACTAGAATTCTATGCATTTATGTATTTCAAGCACAAAGATGCATAAAAAAGAATTAAGCTATTTTTTCACTCGGATGTACAGAATGAACATTAAACAAAGGCCGAACATATAGAAAAAATACATGGCCATAGGCGAGGGGGCATTATAATAAAAGAAGTCTACATGCCGTTCAATATCAGTGATAGTAAGGAAACTAAATGATGATTGGAAAGAATATACTCAAAGTAAAAATTCGCTAAATTAATACATTAAAAAAAGTTTTTGAATTTGTTTTCAAAAATAATCAATTGATTACAGGTTGTTTCCAAAATTTATTCCTGCTTCAACAACTAAGTTTAAATGTATAAATTGCAGTCTAGTGGGAAGGATAGAAGAGATTTTCATGAAAGTTGCAATAAATAAATTAATTTTCCTTTGAAATAGAAGGCAAATATATTCAAATCCTAGTTTGCTTAAAAATTTTGTGTTATTTATCAAGTAGTGTGAAACAACATAATTATAACAAATTAATAGAAATCCCTACATACAAAGCATTGAAACAAGTTCCTCGTCACAGGAAAGCCTTTTGGCTCTAGTTTAAGAGGCAAAGACCAACGCATTGATCTGTCGAAACAAAGCCAAATACACTAAATAATAAGAATTTTTTATTAATTCCCTGTTTAAGCATCCATCCTTGAAAGTTTCTGCAGGACCAGGATTTTCTTGATCCCAGTGCCATGAAATTTTCTGGTCTCACAGTCCCATTGGTCCTACAGCATAACTTCTACTATGACCGAAATTAGCAAAAATTATAATAAATCTGTGGTCCCAGATCCTTCATTTTTGCTCTCAGTCGACTTTATTTTCAGGTCCCCGTCCCAGGGATATTGGACTAGGCGGTCCCGCAGAACACACATCATTGAAATCATTGGCGTTTGAACATGAATGATTGGAATTAGCAAATTCCAAAAATCGAATGCGTGCAATGACAATGCGCAATTATTTTTTGAAAATACAATTTTTCGTTTATACAAATAAAAAATTATCAAAAAATTAAATGTACAACACTGGGTGTACGTTAAAACTGAGAGAAATGTTGCTTGGCATTGTTTGATATTTGGAATCAATAACTAGGGTAGCAAATACCATATCTGCTTAAAATTTATACCTAAACAAAGTCACGACTTTCTACTAATTACTTACCAAAAGGGCATACGTGAACCCCATTCCCATTCTTAAATTGGAATGGTATAGGTTAATTATTATTTCACGGAGTGTTACTACTATTATCTCTATCCACCTATGATTATCATATCATTTGGAAGACGTCCCCAAGAGCAAAACAAGAGAAAGTTTATGAGGGCATATCTATGAAAAAACACCAAGCATGTCTATTCAAAATTGATAAACCCAGTGACCTAAGGCGTGCACCACAAAACAATACTTAATTCTTTGATTAACTGCAGGTTATCAGATCAGCAAAAAATTGTGTAATGGATCAAATCCTCTAGTACTTAATAATATTTAAATATACGGCTACCCACTTTGATACAATTTACAGATCGAAGCTATTTCAGACTAAGTATACTGCTGGAATGCACATATATATTATGTACACCCTTTTGCTTATCAGAGGATTAAATTTTCAAAACCCAATCTAGAAAGTTGGATATAAATGTTAGATACTATTAAAATTATTGACGACAATACAAACTGGAAGTCCTAGGCATGCTTATAAAGCACTCTAACAAAGAAATGTCATACAGTACCGGTATACAAATTCGAATAAAAAAGTTTCACAAAATACCTTAAATTAAGACATTTATCAAAAAAGAAATTCAATTTAAGTTAGGTTTATGTCAAAAGGAAAATGGCTTTTTCTTCTAATTTATCAGTTGCATACTCAGGCTAAGAAAATTTGAATCTGACCAGGGTCTGATATGACTTAAATTGCATTGCTCACTAGAAATCGGATCATCAATCCACGCAGAAAACATTTCGGATTTATTCTGATCGTAAACTTAAGTTATTGCAAAGACCACTCTGGTAACTTGCTGATTATGGCATGACGTGGTGTCATACCATTATGTACCTTATTATGTTAACCATAATAGTATGGTAAAAAAAATACTATGGCTAATAGGGATGGCAAACTTAAAAATATGATTAATTTGATGTTTTCAATTTTTTATTTATTGATTATTCGGATTTCACGTGACCTAAACAATATGCAAGTAGCTGATAGAATTGAGTTGGTAAAAAACTATTATTTATATGGACAATCAGTCACAGTTGCAATAAGAACATTTGCGTCTACTCGTAAAATAAAGACCAAGAATGAATACCCAAAGGATTCTACAGTTCGAGATCTTGTGTCAAAGTTTGAAATACATGGTACATTAGTTGATTTGCCAAGATCTGGAAGAGGTGACAGTGTTTCTGAGATTGATGTAGACATGGTAAGAGAAGTAATGGAAATACTGAAAGCAAACAGTCAGCTGCCAACCACGAGAGCAATTGGAAACGAAATAGGACGATCAAATTCTTTTGTTTGGAATATCATGAGGCATTATATGGGTATTTACCCATACAAAATTCAGGTTGGCCAGAAACTGACTTAAGCCCAAATTGAAAAACGCAAAGACTTTTGTGAATATGCCTTGCAGAATCTGAATGGTGATGCGTTGAAAAATGTAATTTTTACAGATGAGGCATACTTCACGTTGAATGGGATTGTTAATCGACAGAATACAAGATTTTGGGGTAGTGAGAAGCCAAGTGTCACTGAAACGTCTTCCTTTGGGAAAAAGATTTTGGTGTGGGCTGGTTTTTCAAGAGATGAAATTGCCTATTGCTTTTGTGTCTGATGGAACTCTGGATAGTGATAAGTACATTGACATGTTGGATCGCGTAGTTATTCCATTTCTCAGAAGGCATCGTTTGTTATCCGGAGTAATGTTCCAACAAGATGGTGCCAAACCTCACACTTCAAATCGCACCTTGGAATACCTCAACGCCAAATTTCCTGTGCGTTTGATATCTGACAAACTAACGTTATTTGGCCTCCAAATAGTCCCGATTTAAGTCCCCTTGACTTTTTTCTTTGGGGATACATGAAGAATAAAGTTTATGCCCATCCCCGTCCAGCTAACATCAATGATTTGAAAGTGAAAATTGAGCAGGTGTTCGATGCAATTCCACAACTTATGATGACAAATGCAGCAAATTGTTTTCCAAATAGACTGCGTTGCTATCTTGTAAATAATGGCACACATTTTGAAAACAATATCGAAACATAAATCCGAGTCTTTTATCTTTCAATGAAGAAAAATATTTTTGTTATATTTTGCTTAACAAAAATTTAAGAGCGTTTTACTTTTCACGAAGACTTTAAGAACACACGGTAATACTAACAATTAAAATCTTTTCCAATTTTAATGTTTGAACCTAATAATGTGGGTTTCATTTGAAAACAAACAAAAAATGTAATAGGTACATTTTAAAATTTGAATGTTTTTGCAGTCTAATACATATCAGTGCAATTTACGACATTACAAAAATGTTAAATCTCAGCTTGCAATTCAGTTACGGCTCGCCATAGGGGGCCAATGTGGCTTACACCTCGAATTTTTGGAATTTTTTGGAATTGTTGAATGATTCTGCTGCTTGCAAGACGCTTACAGCAGCATGCAAAATTGCAATCAAAATATATTTAAATGCCAGTTGGGAACTAATATCGTTTTTCTTGCATCCACAATACTGTTGTTTGATTCAAAATTAAAATTTGTAAACAGTTCAGGAAAATAACGATGGGCAATTTTTTTTGGGTGCTTGACGTCACTGCTGCCATTTGGTATATATTTAGCTAAATACTAGAAATCACATTATTAAATAGCTATTGCCACATATACATACATTTCATAATCATTCACCATATTATTCAAAATGTCCATATGACCATAATGTATAGAAAACATTTAAATCATCGCCATTATCGATTACTAAAAAATTCACCTTGCCATACATGGCCATACCGTAAGCGTTGTACCCTTTTTATTGATAGTGTATCCCTTTTGTAATGTTCTTGGTATGTAGAAGAAGAATATTTCACTTTATTTATTCGCATAACGAGAATTTCTAAAAGGGGGAGGCCCAATACTTATCACATATAGGACTAGGCAGTTTTTTCAACCTCTTAGCATAACGTCGTGCTCGCCCGTGCATACATAATAAATAAACCAAAAAGGCAGACGGAGGTAATAAGAATAACATGAAATACTACTTTTTTGCACGTTGTCAAACAAAAAGACTGTTCATCAGTATATCGATCAGATCGTATGAGAATGAGTTGAAATTGGCCTGCCACAAAGGGGGGGGGTGGCAGGTGCAAGAGCCCCCTAAATACGCCCCTGGTAATAATTGATTGTAAAAAAGGTCAATTGACTAAAAGAAATGCAATCAATTTTTTAATGACGTAAAATAATTGAATACATGAGTATATATTTTTTGCATAAGACACCTCGTATAAATGGCAAAGGATTAAATTACAGAAACTTAAATTAATTACTTAAAGAAGCACGCAATTTTATAAAATAGAAATGCACTCACCGAGAAGCACGATCAACAACTATTTCGTAGAAATAAAATATGACAAAGCAAACATTGACGGACACTACAATGAATGGCGCAACATGCGAATTAAATCTCGACCGAACGAACGCGAATAATTCGTCTGAGACGAACCACGGAATTGAAAATGTTAAATTGCTGAGACCTTTAAGGGCTGGAGGAAGGATTAATAGAATTTTAAAAAAGTAAATTTAAAACATTTTCAGAAAATATGACAAATTTATTTGAAATGATGCATTTAATATATTTTTACTAACTGCGAATGCTGGATCCGGTCGGGTAAAATTGGTTAATCTGCAAGAGCCAACTAATCAGGTTAAAATTTGATTATATAATTCTATTTTTGATTTTCAAAATTTATTGGTTACAATGATTGCGGTACATGTATTACAAAACAATAGAAATGGTGGGAAGTAGTGCAAAGACTACAACTTAGTGTAATTTTTGTTCTAATTTTACATTGTTGCCATTCAAATTATTAAGCTAAAATAATGCGTGCCCTGTTTAAAAAACAATCAGAATTGGTAGGGATGATGCATCGACTACTCTAATTCGAATTGTTGTTACTATACTTCATTGCAATTAGATAATTTGATTCAAAATTATAAGGCTTTCTATAAACACCATTTTGGATAACTTCGTATTTCTTCATAAGTATATCAGATAAAATATCAACTATATATACCACAATATATTATATAATATATGATATGAGATACACATACATATATATATATATATATATATATATATACCAATATGAATATGATGATTGCAATAAATCATACATCGGAGAAAATAAGAAAAATCTGGGAAAAAGAATGAAAGAACACACAAGAGGGCATATAAATTCTGAAATTTACTTACATCACCATGAAATCAAGGAAGAAAATTTTAAGATATTACTAAGATCTAAACATCATAAAATTAGTAAACATTTTTTTTTACTAAAGCTGCAAATAATGAAAAACAACGCAAGATAACATCAATAATTCTAGATCTATAGTGCATGCAATATATTTATAATTTCCTTTAGTATAGTTGATTGTAAAATATATATTTACCGCATTTGTTATACTGATGATGATTCCTAGTAATCGAAACAGGTCTAAATTTTTAACTGTGTTACACATTTCAAATCTATATAGATATATTTAGATATCCGGTATGTTAAGACAAAACCCGGTGTGGCGTTTAATTTATATTGTGCTTATATTGTGACGCACAGTACTAATTATTACCGTGGTTCACTATTTCTTAGAAATACTTAATGATTCATTTGTTACGATCACTATTTCTAAGAAATATAGTCATACTAACATAACGTAGATTTACAACATTCAAACATAGCAAGAACATCTCTCCCCACCAAATAACTGCAAGATTGGTGGAATATGTAATTTATGAATATAACACCAATCATTTCAAATATGAAGCACAAAAAATTAATACTTACAATATGCTACATAAGTGGTGCAGTGGAAGGCTTTTGTTACACTCGAGCGTGTTTTGCTGATTAGATTGTTAATTTTGCTTCACCTAATTGTGTAAGGCCCGAAACACACGAGGATTATTTCTGCGCGGAATTCCTGAGATAATTGGTTGTGATTAAAAATAATTTGCGAACAATCGATTATTATTTATACGCTTACGTGTATTTATCCTTCGTAACGTGTTTGTCAACCATACTTGCACTCTCAATTACCTTAATTTCTGCTATGTTAGAGTGCTGCCCGGATAATCCTCCATTAAGGAATAAGAGAAATACTCAAAATGGGAAATATATATATATATATATATATATATAAATGTTTGAAAAGTGGAACATTCTATATACTAATACAGACGAACAAAATTGATCTTTTAAGGCCAGAAAAATATACAATTGCTTGCTACATGCAGTAGAATAGTTTAAAAACCGATTCATTCTCTTGTTGATTAGTTAAACCAATTTGGGATATTTTATTTTCAATAAGTATTTGCTTAGCTACTTACTAGTCGAGGTGCTAAAAAATTAAGTGTCAAAAATATGTCCAGTACGTGCATTTTGGATTAAACAAAATTTACAGTGCACTTATTACGTGTACTAGCTACACTTACTTTGCACTTTTTAATTCGTCAAAAATTTGATAAAATGTGGATATTGTCCATCTGCTTTCAACATGGTTCATTTTAAGTATTATCAATAAGTTTGTTTTTAAATTAATGTTCATTTATATTACTTCAAAGTTTAAGTTAAAGATGTGAAGCGAATGGATTGCATTTGCATTAAATCTATTTCAGGTTTTTTCTTTGGAAAATTGCCCTGATATGTTAGGCTACTACAAATATAAAATTGGCAGCCTTGTGACTTAAGGAGATTATGACAACAAAAAGTCCTCATCAGTTTGTGCATTCTGATTTATTTAATGTTTGATACGAAGTACATCTTATAATACACATGGATCAATATTTAAAGAAAGTGACCTGCTCTAGCTCGACCATAACTAATGTGATATATATATATATATATATACTCTGTGTCCTGTTGCAGGACCCAGCCTGTTGGATAAAGGGCATTAGCATATGGCAAGAATTCTTGAAGGACCAGGAAGTACTTTCTGCTAAATACAAACCCTTCTCAGATAAAGCGCCCCACACCATAACAGACACAAAGCACTTAGGGAAAGGTATTTTGGTGAGCTGCTCTTTTCGGGTCCAGTACCTAAGAGTGTTCCGCTGCAGGTAATAAAGCCATTGTCAAATGAAAAATGTTGCATTTCCAAGCAAAAATCAACGTGCTTTTTTTGTGTTTGTCTGTCAGGAAAGGCTTGTTTTTCCGCTTGATTTTTTGGAACCCAGCACTTTTCAAATACCTCTGTATTGTTCTTTCCGATAGATTGACACCTCTTTGTTTCTTTAACCTGTCCGCAATGTCTACACCACTTATAGTTGGATGTCTGTTAACAATTTGAGTAATACTTCTCTTGTCATCACTTGTCATTTTTGTTAGTCTCCCTGCTCTTTCTCCGTCTTGCACCGATTCACAGTTGTTTATTGCCGAAATACAACTAACGAGTTTTCAATCAAAGCAGATATAAA
>CABFPE010000221.1:531127-544603 GCA_900660155.1 Hofstenia miamia | reverse complement strand
CCCATATATATATATATATATATATATATATATACAGTACTGGCCAAAAATTTTGGGAACAGTAACCTGTCTAAAGCGTGTTTTATGCTATTTCCTGGAAACTTCGTAAAATTCCTGGAATTCCCAATTTTTTCTTAGAATTTACAACAGATTCATTTAGCCAAACAAATTAACACAACCTTAGATTTACATACAATACATTTTCACTGAAAAAGCACTATCATTATAGTTTGAAATATGGGCCGTGATATTGAAATTTCACCAAAAAAGCGTGCTCAAATTCCTATCTTATACTAGGAGGGGTACAATTATCGCGCTATAGCTGTTAGAATGGGCGTGTCAGTATCTTCGTTATCCAGAAGTGTTACTCGCTATCAGCAACTGCAAAATTTTTCCTCTCGCAAGCGGTCTGGAAGACCAAAAGTGACAACCCCTAAAACGGACCGTCTCATTCACCGTTATGTCATCAATCAACCATTCTCTTCATCTTCTGAAGTCAAAGCAAATCTAGGTGCGGTAGTGCAGAATGTATCAATACGCACCATTAGGCGTCGATTGAATACTACCTTTGACCTTCCATCGTGCAAACCGGCAGCCAAACCCCGATTGTCTTCAAAGAACATTCGAGACTGGTTGCGCTTCTACAGACAATACCAACACTACACCTCTGAGATGTGGCATCAAGTAATGTTTAGTGACGAATCCAAGATTTGCCAGTTTACATCATACCGGCTACAGTTCGACGACCAAGAAACCAAAGATTCAACACACGTTACAAGCAACAAAGTGTTCGCTCAGCACCTTCTGTGATGATTTGGGGTGCTATAACTGTGAATGGGCATGCTGGTCTGCATTTTGTTCCTCACAACGAGACAGTCACAGCCAAGGCCTACCTCAAAATAATTCAGAAGAAAGTTCCCATGTTTATGCAACTTCGCCAAAGTTGTGAAACAGTGGATTGCATCACAAGACTTTCAGCTGCTTGAGAACTGGCCGGGAAACTCCCCAGACCTCAACGTCATAGAAAATTGCTGGCATCACATCAAAAACTGTATGAGGAAGCGCCAATGCACATCACTCGACGATCTGAAGGAGCAAATTAAAGTGGTATGGTGCACAGGGATTACTGATGATTATTGTAGAAAGCTGGTCGAGTCAATGTCAAATCGCATTGCTGCGTGTTTGGCCAATAATGGGGACATACAAAATATTAGTGAGTTTTTCTGAATTAATTATTTACTTTCTACACGGTGTTATCATATTGTTTCTACATTGTGTTATTACATTGTTTCTACATTGCGTTTTTTAGTGTAAAATAAAAAAATTTCTAAATTTGGAAAGTGTTCATAAACTTTTGGCCAGTACTATATATATATATATATAAAAAGAGCATCTTTAGAGCTCATAGGCCCTACGGAAAATGACTCGTCTAGACACTCTTCCCTATGGCACTGTCAATCAATCAATACGATGGTTCACTGAACGCTACATTGAACGGTTAAACATATTTGAAACAAAGTAAGCAATTAAATTTAATTTTTAAAATGAAGAAGTGTTTCAAGTTTAATTCATAACATCAAATAAGCGGCCAATGCACGGAAAATACTTTAGAATTAATGCTCAGTTGTATAGTACTATAAAGGTACTGGGCTTGTTTTCAATCAGGGGCGGCAACACATACACAAATCATGGTACTAAATTAGATTAATGACTAAGTTTTCAGAAACCTAATAAAAAGATTTGTTAATACATCTAAAAAGCTTTTAAATATTGGAGTAACTAGACAGTCATATAGCAGAACCATTACTGAGATTATTATTTTTTTCTCGTTAGCATCAAGGTCATTCGATCAACAAATAGCATTACTTTATACAGTCAAGAGCAAATTAACATTAACAGTATCAAAAGCATCCACACTTGTGCGTACATTTCTATTAGCTTAACTGTTCCGCATTAAATACTTAACTTCATGCGTCCCTGAATGTTTAAAATACTACGTAGTTTCAAAATCTATAAAGAAAATTGCTTTAAACAAAAAAGTAAAATTAATGGCTCAAACAAAAAAATCGATAATTTATATAAAAATATACAATTTTTTTCTGATGTTACTCGATATCAAGTATGAATATCTTTCCATGTGACTGCCATTGGATGAGATGGAAACCATTGAGAAGTGTTCGTGGAGGTATATGGGTATGTTTTAATTATACATTTCAGTAGGATACTAAGATGAACACAAGTCCAGTCGGTTTCGCATAGAATTACTGGAAAAAGTTAACCATGAACAGGTTTAAATGCAAAATGGCTTAGAGTGTAGTGTGTTCACGCATAGGTCGCTCAGTGAGCATTGGATATTAGTGATATGGAACCATTAAATTCATGTGATAAGAACCGATATATTAGCATGGAATGAAATGATGGAAATGAACTGGTTTTTATACAGAATCTGACTATGACTACATTACGTTCTGAAATATTTAGACAATGCATGACTGCGCTTCAATACGTATTATTGACCTTGGATAATAGCTGGTCTTAGTATGCAGGAAGTATTGGAATTCTACCCGGAAAATGACGGTATCATCACTTCTTCCCGTTCAATATTAGAACTGCACATACCCACGTGGGTCATGCGTTGTGGCTAGAATTTTTTACTGGTCTTGGTGTGAGTCATAGAAGCATTGTACTTCTTGGAAGGTCAATGATATATCTATAAAATCTAAATAGCTTTGCAAAAATACAAAACTTCATAATGCATTCACCTCACCAAAGAATGAAGACATCTGCGAACGAATACTGACCTACAAATTGAGAGATATTTTTAGGCAAGACAATTCCCCTGAACTGTTAATGCAATGATGCAAACATGAAACATTTTGATAATCTATTATTTTGGAAATACAAAAAAAACAATTTTCTCATTTAGCGCATCTTTCAGAAAAACCTATGCCATTTAACCTACTTCATCAGAATCGGAAACACATTTTTCTTCAACTAATAAAACTATTACTTCAGCAAGGAATACATTGAGAATTATTCAATCCTTTTGCGCAGTAATATAACTACTTGATTTATATTTGTTCTAGTTATGTATCAATATTTCTTAAAAAATTAATCCGATATAAACAAAATGAGTACAAAAATCCAATGTGGAAGTTCAATTTCCTATTATTGCTGAGATTGTAAAAAAATGACCAGACATATATTACTAGCTTAGTCCAGCAATTTATTACAAAACTCTTTTATTTTTGATTCAAAATATGAATCCTTTCTTGAAGTCCAAGTCTTTAGCAACTGTAAAAGATGAGATGATTTATGGGAAATTTGTTTAATTAGAATAAGATCTATACATACAGTTATACACATTACTTAATAGATATTAAAGACGATGAATACAGTATTGTGAATACTGAATAAATGAGACACAATTCTGGCAGCACCCGCCATTTCTACAATTTTTATAATTACTGTAAGATTGTAAAAAACAGTGTTATTGAAGTTTTGCATTGAATTTTGAGTACACATGTGTGCTGAATGAAATTGGTAAAAAGTGTGAAAATTGTAATAGGAGAATTGAAAATATTTTCGACGAGATATTCGTATATACACTTTAATGTATTTAGTATCATGCCTAAGAACCAGGAGCGGATCCAATAAACATTGATGGTGGGTTATGAACTGATAATTTACTGGTTTCCCCTACAGCTTCATGCAAATGCATCGATACTTCTACATAATTCAAATACATATGTTTTAGAGTGATGAGATCGGATTGAAATATTTATAATAGAAATTTGACCCTATATTCCCTGAGATTTCAATTTTGACAATTAGTTTTTTCATTTTGAAGGTATTACAAGAATTGCACGATATTGGTGGAAAATTTTTTTAAAATATGAATATAATTCAGGAATTATTACCTCATGGTAACAAATATTCTAGCTTGAATTTTCTGAACTTGATTGAAGATGCAGTGGACATGTTTGAAGCATGTCATTGCAACTAATTGATTTTGGTGAATTTGTATTTGTATGACATAACAATATAACTTTATGACAAGTAATTTTTTTAACAATATATTCAACTCTTGTTGGAACACAATAAAACATAAATTATGGTTATGAATGGAAAATAAGGCATTTCTAAAGATTATTACAAGTAGAAGTAGGTAGAAATCGGAGATGTTTTTGTAGCAAACCTGTGTTCTCATACTTGCTAACACTAAGCTATCGTAAGAAATCTAAAAAAATATGGACCAAAGAATGGATTTTAAAAAGATACATGTATGGTGTAACAAGTTCATTGACAAATGAACTGCATTTATCAGATGAAACATGTTTTGCGAATTTTTATAGAATGACTACTGATTATTTCGATTTTCTTTTGAATTGTTTGAGAAGTTACTTGCAAAAGCAACAAAGCTGCCTTAGAGAGGTTATTTCACCAACTGATAGGCTTATGGGGTAACTCTTCGAGTGCTTATACTCATGACACTCTATGTTCCCTAGACAGGGTTTGCCTTCTATTAATTGAATTAATTCAACCTCTTTATCATGCGTCCACATTCTTACTATATTCGAAAAGTAAGCAATGAGTATTCAAACCAGGGATCCAACATGATTAATCGTCAACGCGATTAATCGGATGTATTAATCTATCGTGCTGGTCAAGTAGATTAGATTAATCGTAAACAGCGTGCTCGATTAATCTAGATTACAGTCAGTTACGTGTTGTCATTTTCGGTTTAATCTATTCTATGGCCACTTCTTGTGTCATGTTTTACAAAAGAAAACCTTAACACCGGACATAGAAAAAGAGCGTGATGATTAGGCACCTAATAGGAAGCGTCGGATGTCGCCTAATTCTATATATATATATATATATATACAGGGTGGACCATAAGTTTGTATNTGATGTGACATTGAGGGCAACTAATGTGAAGCAACAATGCACTCCATCCGACGGAATCTCTGAAATTATTGAATTTGAACTACAAAATCCAGCAGAGTGAATGACATTGTACACATTCAACATACTCGGAAGGAAGATGAGGTGATAGCCCTGAATTTCTTCTGGCTGGATATTTTTTGTGTAAATCTACATGTAATTAAGCAATGTCTAAAAATTGGTCCAATGCAAATACTAACATTACGCGTTGAATTAGAAGGGGAATTGTTAAATAACTTCCTTTTGGAAGCAGTAGATTGAAAGTTTTGAGGAGATAGATTGCTAGTACTTTCAAATTTGCCATTTTTTCTTGATTTTGAGGTAGCTGCACGACTAATTTTACTTTTCCGAGGCATTCTATAACAGAAAAAAAATTGAGGTTAATCTCGTGTAATGGGCAATTATAGTTGCCAAACTAACAGAATTATCGTTGCAATATTACATATGCACATGGTAATTAATATATATAAAGTTTCTAGTTATATAAAATCAAAATTAGTTAGTGCAAAATTAGGTTTCCCACAATCTTTTCATATTGGGGGCAAATATAGTTGCCTAATTTAGAGTAATATCATTAAAGTATTATATGTGCACAATTTGCTCAGATATGTAGCATAAAGAACATATAAAATTATAAACAATGAAACTTCTATGCATTCATTATTTTTCTGGCATTATTGTTATAACAAGGGCAAATATAGTTGCCCATTCAAAACAATTATTGACAAAAAAATTATAAGCAAGTAGAAAATATACCAGTTATATAGTTATATGAACAAAGATCTTATTGAAATTTTCAACGAAAAAAAATTTTAAAAAATTAATCATTTTCTTGCTACCGGGTCCTTATTAATTCAAGATTTATCTCAGAATATGTTATCCGGTATACAAGTTAAATTTTACCGGATACCGGATGTTCGGATCCGGTTGTGTAACCAGGGATCCAACATTATTAATCGTCAACGCGATTAATCGAGATTAATCGGATAGATTAATCTATCGTGCTGGTCAAGTAGATTAGATTAATCGTAAACAGCGTGCTCGATTAATCTAGATTATTCTAATTAAGTTGATGCTTATGCATTCAGTGTTCATTTTCGGTTTGATCTTTGATATCTTATCTATGGCCACTCTTCGTGTGTCATATGTTTTACAAAAGAAAACCTTAACACCGGACATAGAAGAAGAGCATCTAACATACCTAGAAAGCGTCGAATGTCGCCTAATCTATATATATGGATTCTCGATTTTATCACGCCAACTTCTAATCAGGTTGAGAGACTATTCAGCAAAGCTGGTTATGCTCTATCTGATTACCGAAATCGTTTATTACCCCTTAACTTAGAGATCCAAATATTTCTTTACGCTAACAAGCACATGTGGAGTAAAATGACTTCAAGAAATAATCTCAAATAACAATAATAGTTGATATTTTCTATTTTGAATATCTTTCAATTGATATATTGTATTTTGAATATTTTTAATCAGAAGTAAATTAATCGCCTGGCAGCAGCGATTACGATTAATCTATCACCAAAAAATTTTTTCATACGATTAATCGCGATTAAATTCTAACGATCCCTGATTCAAACTATCCGTCAGAAGGTACATTGTTTGAATGCGCCAAACACTGCGTACAAGAATAAATGAATATGACAATTATTGAAACACAGGAAGATTATGGGATGCAAAAGTAAAAAATATTTTAAAAAAATTCATAACACTAATTTTAAAATTATTATAATATAATTATATCATCTGTAATTAATTACAATAATTTTCTTCATTTGTAGTTATATTTTTATTAAAGAAAAAGTTTGTTACAAAACGTAAATTGTGCACTCCTCAGAAATAGATTATTGAATAAAAGTTCACAACAAAGTTGGAATCGCGTACACACAAATTTTCTTGTGCGCCTCATTAAATCAAGATAGGTTGCGCGCAAAGTTGTAAGTGTGCACGCTACTTTAAAATACGAAGATTTTGAAGCTCAACAATTTTAACTTCAAAATGAACCCTGACGATATTGAATTCTAAATGTTCCAATTTTTTTAACAAAAGGCAGTTATTCCTTTCAATGAAGCAATATTGATTTTTCACAAATTTTGCTACTGATTGTCAATATATTTTACATGCGTGTAGAACTAATTTAAAATTACTTATAAAACAGAATTCAAGCATGTATTGGAATTTAATTATAAAGTTCAATTGTGTAATTACAACGAAACTTTTAGGATCCTGCGAAATCAACATTTTGGGAGTATATTGCGATATTAATAGTATATTTTGCATATACATTTTATATATATATGCATATACTGTATATATATAATTCATATGTACAATGGAATAGTAATTACAAATACGAATGCGTTTTAGTGAAATCCGTTTCTGATAAAAATGGAATTTTAAGTCAGTCCATGGAACAATGTTTAATATCACCAGTATATTAAAGCTTTTATAAATGTATAAATTGCTTATGCAATGGAACGGACCTTTCAACATCGAGCATAAATTAAAAGGATTGAATTTCATAATTATTATTTTTGCAAATAAATCCACCTTAATACGAATGAGCACATTTTGTAAATCTGATTTTTTTTTAAAAAATCTGTAAGTAGCTCGTTTTTGTGAAAGTATTTACGACAACATTTTGTGGGCTAATCAGCCATATAATATTAGCTGTATTATTAATAGAATTTTCTTAAGAAATTTCGTAATTTTCTAAACTGCTATATCTTCAGCCTCCAACAGAAATGTTTTCATACAGCAAGTATTGACCAGCGGGCTTGCACACAATACACAGCCTAATTTTAAATAATGTACCTATCAATATTTTAGGCAAGATACCACGTTATCAGTATTTTTCGGTATTGTTATAATATAGCGGTATTGGTTTCAGTATCGATATACCGCCGGGCTCTAGAAACTGGTAATTTCGTTTTTTGAACAATCAGTAATTAACTACTTATTCTAGGCAATATTGTATAACAATATCTATAGAATTAAACATCCAATCAAATTCGTTTTGAATCAGTAACTGAGGTGTTGATTATATTCTTCTCAGTGATAGAAAAAAAAATCCTATTAAAATTAATTGATGAATAAACAAGTGGCCGTGCATCAAAATAATGCTCGTCTGAACGCACATCGTTCAAATTAGCATACATCAAAAAGCCGCTCGTCTGAACGCTCCCAAATTTTGATAGATGCATCAAAAAAGCATACATCAAAAAGATGCTCGTCTGAACGCACTTTCATCAAAAGATGCGCATCAAAAGGTTCTCGTCTGAACGCACTTTTAAAATAAATCATTATTTTATCTATGTTCTCTTGGGGGTTTCTTGTTGCTTTCACTGGGCTAACATTGTGATTCACAATATAAATGTCATCTGCAAATTGAATTAGTTGGCTGCCTCTTAAATAGTTTTTATGTCATTTATATACAAATTAAACAACACGGGACCAAGGAAAGTTCCTTGAGGTACGCCGTGTTCTCTGGTGGTGTAATATGAAAAAATACTGACTTTTACTCGCTGTTCCCTATGGTGTAAAAAACTTTTAATAAACATTTTCGATTCCTCATTGAATCCATACCAGGAAATCATTCTTTCAAGAATATTGAACCCCAAACTATCAAATGCTTTGCATAAGTCTAGCAAAGCTACGCTGCGGCAGATGTTTTCATTGAGATTGCAACGAACATTTTCAGCAAAAATAAAGCGTCATCAGTACCTAGACCTGATCTAAATCCAAACTGACTTGAAGAAAGGATGTTCTTCTTACTAAGGTAAGTAGTTATTTGTTGGCAAATGATCTTTTGAAAAACTTTGTAGAGCGGGTTTGTTACAGCAATAGATCTTTAATTCAAGCAATTATGAGGATCTCCTTTTTTCAGAATGGGAGTTATATCTGCTCGTTTTAAGCATAAAGGAAATGTTGATGTAACTAAAGCAAAGTTGAATGCGGGCAGCAAATGCTCAGAGAAACAGTTGGTATATTTTTAGAACAAATATAGGAATTTCACAGCTTCCGCTTGAAATGCTTGGATCTAATTTTTGTATTGTTTTGATGAGATCAAGTTTGCTAATGTAAAGCCAAAGGTGCTTGTGCGATTTTATTTTCAGATCTTATGTAATCGGCATTAGTTATACTATAAAAAATATAATGAATTGAATCTTCTTCAAAAAAAATTATTGTACTATAAATTGAAGTAATTTTAAGAATAGCTTTACCATTATAATCAAAATCATTATTATACAATTTACTAGTAAGAATGAAAACATCCGTGTGATAAATTGCATTTGTAAATGAGTTCCATGCAAAAAATGTTGAAGAAGCACATCGGAGCTAAAGTAATTATTTCGATGCAAAAAACTGCTTGAGTATAGGTAGAAGCAATATAAACGGAAGAAACGTAATATAGCTGATGAAATAAAAATCAATAAGATAATGTGAAAAACAGTACTTTTTTCCAAATCAAAGTGAATAACGTTTTTTATAGAACTTCGATAATTTTGACAAGTGTTAAAAATTCGGAAATAATGTGTGACAACACATCTTTGCTTTCAACTATATACCTTAATCAAAGAACTCCATCGTTTTTGATATAAATACTATACAAATATATCGCTTTGGTTCCTTAAGTAGTAAGATTTGAAACTACAATAAGAAATGATAGTGCTCAGTAGGAATTCTTTAAAAATATCAATGGCAGACTGCAAGCACATAAATACTCAAATATGACCATTACTGCATTGTCATCGTCAGTGTAATAATGTTGTACAAAACTATTATCTTATAAAGCTCACTACTTTAAAAACAGTAATTAGAAGTGCGTCTTGCATCCTAATACAAATTGATGGTATTTACATAAATAAATTTGTCATGCTCAATGGCAAAACAATTAATTATTGCAGCCATTAAAGAAGACTAATAATGTTTTGGTCGTACTCCACGAATTGCAATGAAAATTATCATGTGTTTGATTATTCCAATACATTTGAAAGAAAAATTCGGGAATATTTATTGTAATTAACAGTTTCTTTTGATATTAACCATTTTTGTACTTATAACAAAAAATGCTTTTGCTAAACTTGCGGATACTAAAATGTGTTCATTATTTTTATTCGATTTGCATTTTTTTAAAAAGTACTATTAAATTTGTAATACAAAAAAGCAGATAACACTTGCAGATATAAGAAATTTATAGTTTACGTATGCTAAGTAGTTTTTGTTATCAATTTTTTTAAATTCGAGGTGATCTAAAGATTCTCAAAAACGATTTATAACTAATTATAATAGATAATACATGAGATTTTAAGAAGTTGGAAATCATATATTTTCATTTAAAGGCAAAACCCGAATCCTGAATACAAACATGCTATTTCTATAAGCATATTTATCAATTCATATACTATTTTAGAAACGGATAAAATATAAACATTAACAAAAATTATATCTTTGCTTTAGGAGTACACAAAATAGCAAATATAGAAAGTGTATAATCAACAAAAAATAATATTTCAAAATCAGTATGTATTAGCAAAATATTTTTTACAAATATAATAAATCCCACACAAACTTGTTAGCAATTTAGAGACGCTTTATTCTGTGTAAGGGCCATAAAATGCATACAACACGGCCTGCAATAAGTCCCATAGGTATTGCACCAAATACATTACTATCAATATTGTGACTTTTCTTGTTATCACTTTCAATCCAAACTTCTCCTTCTCTTAATGCGTAACCATTAATAAATTGACCAGGTAATGCTACAATACGCTTTACTAACATATGATCGGGGTTAGTAGGTTGAATTACAGCAACAACTGTACCAAGAGTTTTCCGATGGTTTGATAAATTCCTTTTTGAGACCCAAACAATGTCCCGACTGCCTTCCAATGTAGGATTCATAGAATCATTTTCAATTATGGATAAATGGCCGACTTTTTGAAGGAAACATGTAGCAATTGAAAAAGCAACCAATGAATTCCAAATCTCTTGAATATAACGAAATTGAAGGGGCATCCCAAAATTAAATATTCATTAAAAGGAGAAAATTGCAAATCAAGCACTTGCACAATCTAATTGTGTTTGAAGAGTAGTGAAAGATATTATGTCAGCAAATATGCAAGTATCGGGCTAAAATAGACGCTACAATTGTGCAAGAGCATCGAATAAGCGCAAAAAATAGAACACTTTATTGGTAGCTTTAATTAGACAATATTCATTTTCATATAAAATCCAAATATCCAAATACTGTAGTGAACATCAGCTGATCAAATACTTTTGGAATATAATCGATTTGCTAAAAGTAGTGACGGTACCTAACGACTAACTACCGCAAATTTAAAATATGGACATACAATAAGTTATTAGTAAAAATGGGCTATATAATAAAAGATGAACTGCAGGCATTATAGCAAAAAATTGTTGCGCGATTAAGGCGGAAAATATATATTTGGCGGATTATAATGTATACTACAATGTATATTCGTAGACACAGAATTAAAAGTAAGGAGTTTATGTGAATTTTAAATATGAGATCATGCCCCTGTTATAAAATAGACAAAAGAACCATACCATTATGCACAAAACTAGGCCAATCATTACAATATAGAGGGTAAAAAATTTAATATTTTTAAAATTTTAATAAAGGAATACGATAAAATTTTTTCAATTTTTTAGTATTTCTATGGAAAAGTTGAAGTTCAAATGGATAATTTAATAATTAGCCTATCTATTAATGTAGAATCACTGGGTTGAATCTAGACAGAACTTTGCCACAGGACTTAGTGTCAAAGCAGAAAGTCGTTGAGGTGAACATATACTAGAGCAACAGCGATTCTAGCGAACAAGAGAACACGGTTAAACTATTTCTCTATTTACAGATGCTTAGGTGTCTTTTATACAATGCGTATTTACAATATTTACAAACATAAAAACAACTAGTCAACACGAAAAGCGCGTGATCTGGCCGATAAATAACAACTACCGACTGATGTTACATTAAAACATCCTTAGGACATAATATTCCCCTCATTACATTGCTCTTGAAACATGACTCCTCCATATATTTCACTATACATTCCCCATATAATTTTCTTAATGAATTCATTGGGGAAACCAAAGAAATGGTCACTATGAATGGTAAATACGTGGTTGTATCATAATCGTTGAAGCTGATTATAAAATCAAATTCCTCAAACCCTTGAAACTATTACTAAAAATGCAATACATTTAGTCTTTTTCATTCATTGAATTTATCGTTTCTAAATTATCATTAAAAGATTTCAATAATCAATTTCTGGAATGATGAAAAATTTCATTTAATATTTTTCTCAATGCATACCATGACAATATAACAAATTAAAAAATACTGAAAATGATAAGATTATAAAAAACAAGTACTATTGAGGTGAAATAGACAAATACCACAAAGTGATAATGACATTAATGAGCAATAAAATAGATAATATCTTTCATTTTAGATTGATATTTTTATTCTTTCCAAGTCATAGTAATAATTTTAAGGAAGCTTTATAATAACCTGACGTTGAAACATTGTTAGCAGAATGCATTAACATATCCAGGAATTTCTGCTGGGGGACAACTCAATTTTAATCAAGCTTAGGGTTCAATTACATGGCAAAAGTAAGATGCATTTTACGACTTGAGTTTGGAAATTTTTATGAAATAATCAATGTTGAACCCCCCTAAATAATGTAAAAAAATAAATTAAAATCTATATTATTTACATAAAAAAATTGTAATGTGGAATGTTGGACCAGGAAATTTAACACATGCTTATAGGAAAACAGCTAAAATTTATATGTAATAATTCAGCAAGATCGAACGTAACAAGATAGACAGTGATATTGTTAATACGAGCTTCAATATCTTTCAGTAGACCTGTTTATACTTAAAAAAGTAGATTCAAATTGTCTTGTATATCAAAGATACTATTTTAGTTATCGCATACACTTGAAATTCCAAAACATCACTCAACGGAAATTTAAATGATTTTCCATAAATTATTTTACACACATTACCATTCGCACATGTGCTCTAATTCTAATATTCTTTAATCTATTCCTACGCTAAAGATTTCAAATTTTTACGTTTCAAGCAAGTCAACAAAAACGTATCCTCAAATTCGCTACTAATTCATTTAAATTACATTGGATTTCATGCTATTTCACCGTATTCGGTGTTCTTGCGTTCGATCCTTTTGTGTGCTACGAATGAGAATTTTGTCATATGCATAATGTTTACGGCTATTTGCCAAATTAGTTTACTTTGGTATCCCATACACAAGAGGTTGGTACTTTTTATCAACATACGAAATCTTGAAACCGACATAGGGAACCTTGAGATCGACATAGCAAATCGTTATGACAATATGAACAAAAAATTTAGCATGATTGAGGTATACGTATCAATTATATCAAAAGAGACATCAAAATTTAGTTTTAGCAGTTGTATTTTGAGTTGTAATCTAGACTAAATTATAAAATATTATACTTG
>CABFPE010000221.1:498765-516936 GCA_900660155.1 Hofstenia miamia | reverse complement strand
AAAACCTTCCCAGGGTGATAGGGAGTCACCATGCAAAGTTTGGTGACAATCCGCCCAGTAGTTTAGGCGTGCATAGCGCACATACAGACGACAATTCAATTTTATAGTTAAGAATTAGCAATGAAGATTTCAAAAAAATAACGTATGAATTGAGTGGACAGACTGAATTCTTTTGGATTTAGTCGTAGTTCTGATCAATATAATGAAAGAAAATTTCTTACTTGTAGTGAGTATGGCATTCTACAAAGGAATGTTGAGTGACAACATCTGATTGTATATACTGTATGGCTTTCCACAATTATCAAATTAATATTGAGAAAAAAAATTAATGCAAAAATTAAAATACATTTAAAAATCATATAACCATAATGTATTTAGCATTACTTATAAAAATCAACTATGGTTAACTATTGCCAAGACTAATAATGAATTGTAAAGTAAGTGTATACGAAAGTATTACATTCTGCAACAAAGTACATGAAAAAACGTTTGCTAATCAGATTCAATTATAATTAGTAAATACAAATGTCCAAAGTATTGTGAATAAAGTTGATAGATTTTGCAATCTAATTCCAACATTTTGATGACAGTGCAGTGATTGAGATTACAGAAACTTATTTAAAATTTAAGGATTACTAGAAAAGGCAAAATGACAAATGTTTCATTTTTAGGTCAGTCAGAAGATGTAATTTTGAAAATAAAACCAGGGGGGTTGAGTACTACCAAATATACCCCATAAATTCAAAACAATAACCTTGTGTGTGAAGTTAAATTTTTTTCCTATTTTCAAATCACAGTTTTATTTTTCCAGGCAAATTTTTGCTTCTGATTCGGAATCTGAAATTTGTTTTTTTATAATTTTTTAGCTATTTGCTGCATCTTTCATTAATTTGGCATTTTGGCACAGGCTGTTTTTCCTTTCCCAACCACAACGCTTATATTCTTTTTACTCAAAGGTCATGAATCAATTTTAATTAAAATGTGCTGTTGATTGTCTTTTTAATGAAAAATTTTATTCCTTCTTAATGAAAAGCATGTTGAAAGTGCGCTGACAAAATGAGGCAAGTTAAATTTCCACATATTGCAGTATATATACAGCTGCGTGATCTACACAAAAACCAATAACGAACTGTATTTCATTATCAAATGGCATTTGGCATTAATTTTTCTTTATTTCGAATCAGCATCTGTNAATTTGCACATATTGCAGTATATATACAGCTGCGTGATCTACACAAAAACCAATAACGAACTGTATTTCATTATCAAATGACATTTGGCATTAATTTTTCTTTATTTCGACTCAGCACCTGTGGGTTTAGTTGTCTACTATTTAGCTCAACGATTCATTGATTCATTCGTTTTTTAGGAGTTCAATTAATCTTAATAAAAACATCCAAATAAATATATTAGTTTATGAAGTCATCGCCAGTGTTTACAAATAATTCCCTATAAATTGTTCTAGATTTTATAATAATAGCTAATATTCTAAATTTTAAATATTGGTAAGTTCAATTTATGATTATAATCTTCTTTCGCGTTTAGACTACACCTCAAATATCCCTTAAAATTACAAAATAACATCATTTAAAGGATGCATTAATCGAATATTTGACATTTGCAGCACATATAGAACAATTAACCAAGAGATAAGAAAACCATAGATAAAATTAAAGAATTATTTTCCATATAATTTTATAGATCGACATATTAAGAAATCATTAGAATACATTGTAAGAACAGACGATCAAAAAACACTCAAACTAATTATGAACATTGGTTTAAGATTGAATATAAAGGATTCCACACTGAAAACGTCATTAAGGAACTAAGAAAACTAGCAATAAATTAAAGAACTAATTAATATCAACGACCGAAAAAAATCAATAAATCGAATATGATTCGACAAATTATATTTTAGATGTGTATAAGAGACATGAGGTGAATAGAAAGAGTAAACAAGGAGAAAATTTTGCTTAGTTATTACTCAAGGTATGCTAAAAATGTTCCATTCTTCACTTAATCATCTACATACGACATATCATTAACAATGATAGGATTTTATAAGTTTATAATTGTAATGCTAGTTTTTCTCAGGCCATTGCTAGAAAATTTTCTCTATCATAAGAAACAACTTAGTGTAAGAAATTATCTAAAAATCATATTAATTTTCTTATTGTTATTATCTACTTTTCACTCAACATGCCCTCATTTTCCTACACGATGCCAAATATGAAGAAAAATAAATATCCTAAAAAATCAATAATACTACTAATAGCACACGATTGCTTCTAAGTGTCACAAATATTGTTTATGCTGTTTTGCTAGCAAAAGTTATTTCAATACTACCAATCATAGGTGACATTAAATCAAACCCAGGGCCCACCTTGGCAATTGTTTATACCTATGAAAAATACTGACATAAAATGTTTCATTACAACAACTGTATAAAATATGTGCATTTAAAGTTCAAAATCTTTTAAATAAGTACTTTACTTTTCAATCCTTTATTAATAAGATAGGACAAAATTCAATTCTGAGTATTTCTGAAACAGCTGCTTGATTCAGAGCTGGGCACAGCCTGGAAACGTCCAGTTTACAAAATGTTCCAATGTGATAGAAATTTGCTCAAATCTGACAAAACTAAGGGAGGCGGGGTTTTTATTTTAATGATTTAGACTAATATATAGGCCAGACATACGTATCACAGAGCAATTTCAAAGCCTATGGGTAGAGTTAACAGGCTTGTCTATTGAACAATTTTTTCTGTCCAATCCAATCCAATACAAAAATTCTAAAATTGTCCAGTTGGAATCCAATCGAATTCCAATCTTAGTTTGAGTTTGCTAATCCAAATTTTCTTTGCAACATACATTAGACGTTTTTGATTTTGAGTATAATGCATAGATTTTCTGTATGTGATTATTAAGGCCCAAATGTATTGGCTTTATTTGTAGACGTTTTGGACGACAATGGTTCTAAAATACGAGATTCTATAGTCGATCAACACTACTCTCAATACCGGCAACCTCTTTGTTAATCTCCTAATTTGTTTCTGAGTCAAGTTTCAAGTCTAAAGTATACTCACCTCTTAGAATCTTTCGGGCGCATTCCCTTGGTTTTGGGAGAAATTTTCGAAACTAATCAAACTGTATAAATGCCTTTCTTAGAACAAGAACATATTAGAAGTTGTCTCATCACTAAAAATTCAACTTACGCAACACATCGAAGAAGAATCCAATAATTTTTAGTTTTTTAATTCAAACTCATCTGAACGAACTCTTAGTTATTAGAAAATAGAGTATGCAATGCAATAGAGGTAGAAAATAGCAATTCATGTTTTATATTAATGGGTGTTCTATTGGGAGTTCTTTAAAATTCGGTGCTATGTTAGTAAGAGACCGTTGGGAGTGGGATCAATTCATTGTGCTGCTACAAGACTATACCCTCCTTGGTGCTCGTTGAGAGAGATCTTTCAACAAATAATGTGAGATTCTAACTTAAAGACGCATAAGCATGACAGACGAAAATTTGCCTAATAACCTATCTATTGTGATTGCAATCAATAATTTGTAACTGAATTCACATTCCTTTGAATAAATCATCGTCTTTTGTTTTGGCAGAAAATGTAGAGTTCTTCCAGAAAGGAAAAGCTTATCATAGTTTATTAAATTTTTTGCATACAGAATATCCTAAAACTACTGATAGTACATTGTCATAAAATGACAACAAAGTTTTATCTGTGAGACCACACATATGTGTGTTATTATGTCATGCCGGAATTGCTGCACAAGCTCAATCAGAGGCGTACGCAGGATTTTCTGATGGGGAACATCATCGCCATTACCCAATGCGGGGCGAAGCCCAGCTAAAATTTTTGAAAATATTGAGAAAATAAACCCTAAAAATGCATTTCACGATCCTAGATTTTAAATTTTTCAATTTTTTACGAAAATTTTTTTGATTTATCCAGTCAAAATCAAATTTGGAAACCTGATGGGGGAAATTCCATCATGTCCCTCCTGTGTACGCCACTGAGCTCAATTGAGGAACGTAAATTGCAATGCGATCAAAGAATTAGTTATCATATGCTGTCCGATTAGAATAGAAAAAGCGCAATAATACGGGTCCAGTCATTGTATTCTAATCAAATTTAATTTTAAAAAACTTATTTTGTGCTCACATGATTAAGAGACAATATTGCAATTAGTTACCATTATGTGTTGCATTGCATTCGGAGAATTATCGAATGGTACTCGAAATTTCGAGTTTTGTTGATTAAAAATGAATGGTGCAGTGCAAGCTTGCTTAATTGAAAACAATATTATTTTCTAATTAAAAACCTTTCTACAAAAATTTCTTTCAAAGTCATTGAGGTTAAACAATATTGTCTATTGAATGAGCTTCACTAATATCAAGATGTTAAAATATATTGGTATTAATGTGGTAGCATTTTTCTACTGATTGGATTGTTTTGAATTTTTTAACATAGTAATGTTAATTTTTTAGTCTTTTATAAAAGTTAGATAAGCACTTCATTAGGAAAGGTACGATTTCAAGTTGGTAAGCAAACTTCATACTTTATTAAAGTGATATTTGATAGGTTTTCATTTTTCAATTTAATAACATCAACATTGATTGATTGGCCTATATGCACAGGCAAAACTCGAGATTAAAAGTCCGATTCGACTCTAATTTTAAGAGACTGATTCGACTCAACTCCACCGACGCGAAGCAAAAATATCCCGACTCGCAGAGCCCTAGTATTATCAGACCCATATCCAAAGCAACTATTTGAATAGTATGAGGAATTATTAAAAAAACTACATTATAAAAAATTGTGTTTTTTGAAATTTTTGTAAATTTATTCCAATGAAAATACAATTGGAATCCAATGAATGGCTAATTTTGTTTGTCCAACCAATTCCAATCCAATGTCCAATTGGAATCCAATTAGATTCCAATTCCAATGTACAAGCCTGAGAGTTAATCATTCCTACTATAAAACAGTGTCAAAAGTAGTTACTAAATGCCTCATATTGCCCAAAGAAAAGTATGTTGAAAAATTTCATTCAAGAAATTGAAAATGAAACACGGAAATGTGTATTAGAAAACAAACAAATTTTCGTAATGGGAGACTGGAATATCAACTAATTTAATAGAAATGAAAGAGAGCAACTAAACTTATTTTTGAATTCTGTTGACTTAAGTAATATCAATGAAACTATACCAAACCGCATTACTAATTGCACTTCAACTATAATCGATAATTTTTTTGTTAACAACGCTAATGATTTTACATATTTAAGCAGTGAATGTCTAATCTCTGATCACTCAATTATTACGTGCATTCTTTTTATAGAATTCAATTTAGTTTATTTAAAAAAATTACAATTATTAAACAATAAATCAATATTACACTGATTAAAAAATCGATAAATTTACAAAATTCATTTAAAATTTCATACATTATTAAAGAAATTTTTGGAATAATAGTATAAATCAAAATTAAAATGATGAAGAAAAATTATCAACAAATTCACACAATTAACTTAATACGATTTACAGCATTCTCTAGTGATGAGGATCTAGAGATCTTGTTAGGATCATATTAGCATTGCCTCGCATTAGTGCAATTGAGAGAGACTGTAAAAATCTAAAGAAAGCAGTAGTCACATCTCTATTGTGAATTTTCCGCTATTCAGCAATTGAGGTAGCTAAGGCGCCCCCTAGTGTTTCTAAGGTCAAGTGCACAAATATATAACCTTCAGATTCACAATTATGTAAGTGTTTTGAGTATTTGTGATCTTCATCTACTCCTAGAGACCAGCCTGCATTGAATGCCGCATTTGAAATGGTTGAAACTTGCAGCGGTGAGATGACAGTCAAGTCTGGTGCAGCTGGCTTGCCTGCAGACCAAACAGGAATCAAAACATCTCCAGATTTAGACCGAGTCCCAATAATTAGATCACGTTGCTCTTTGACAGGAGATAGGGAAGCAGAAGCGGCCATTGAGTATACATAATCGCGAAAATGATCATGCCATCCTGACCAATTCTGTCACCTTTGCTGCTGCAAGTAAGAGCATGGTCTCCTTAAATAACCAATGTTCCATTCTAACAAGAGGGACATTTTCTAGATTCTGATTAGAGCGGGATACCTAAACGGTAACGAGGGAAGAAGATTGAGGCCAAATGCTTTCAGAAGAATAGCAGTTAATGAATTTTTAAGAATAGTTTTCTTAGATCCTTCTCAAGCATTCAATTCAATTAATCACAACATCCTTTTAAAAAAATTAGAACNAGTATTTTGAGTATTTGCGATCTTCATCTACTCCTAGAGACCAGCCTGCATTGAATGCCGCATTTGAAATGGTTGCAGCGGTGAGATGACAGTCAAGTCAAGTCAGCTGGCTTGCCTGCAGACCAAACAGGAATCAATCAAAACATCTCCAGATTTAGACCGAGTCCCAATAATTAGATCACGTTGCTCTTTGACAGGAGATAGGGAAGCAGAAGCGGCCATTAAGTATGCTCTTTGACAGGAGATAGGGAAGCAGAAGCGGCCATTGAGTATACAGTATCGCGAAAACGATCATGCCATCCCGACCAATTCTGTCACCTTTGCTGCTGCAAGTAAGAGCATGGTCTCCTTAAATAACCAATGTTCCATTCTAACAAGAGGGACATTTTCTAGATTCTGATTAGAGCGGGATACCTAAACGGTAACGAGGGAAGAAGATTGAGGCCAAATGCTTTCAGAAGAATAGCAGTTAATGAATTTTTAAGAATAGTTTTCTTAGATCCTTCTCAAGCATTCAATTCAATTAATCACAACATCCTTTTAAAAAAATTAGAACACATTGGCTTTGAAAGTCATAGTAGGGAATTAATTTGAAGCTATTTAAGTAACCGATATCAAAGAGTTAAGTTCAAGGGAATTTCTTCAAGATGGGGAAATTATACAAAAGGGTTCCACATGGCACACTGCTGGGACCGTTACTTTTTACTATATATATATATATATATCAATGATCTAAGAAGTTCAATAAGCCATGACTGTAAAGTAGTTCAATATGCTGATGACACTTGCATTTTTACAAATAGGACATCACTTGAAAAAACGATTACAAACTTAGAAAAAAATTTATCTGATTTACATAACTATTTCAAAATGCATCCTCTAACTCTAAATCCCCACAAAACAGAATTTTGTATTATGTCTCCTAAATCTAACTCAAACTATACAATCAATAGAGCGTTAACACATTGACTGCCACAGCCAAATCCTTGATGTGAGCAATAGGCCCAATTTTTTTTAATTTATTTTTTTAATACATTCCACGTCAAAATATCATTGATCGCCTTTTAAAAGTCCACAAATAAAAACATCTGAAATAATTATATGGATACGAGGCAAATTTGGGATATAACATGTATCCAATTAAATGGATACATGGGAGTCAATGTGTTAAATGACATTTGAATTATGCTCGCCAGAGTGGAATCAAATCTCTATCTATGCCCATTTATAATATTTGAAACAGCGAATCTCAGGAATTAACGTAGACATAAATTCAATATTGTTCTTAATTTATTTTAGCTAAAATGCAGAATTCAGTTATGCGCAACACAGTGCTGTCGTTGATTCTACGAAGGATGATATATTTAACTATCNTCCGTTACCATGTAGAACCAATGAATTTCTTAGTTTTGGCGAATTTATATTTCAGCTATGCAAATATTTGGTGCACAACCCCTATAGAAATATAAAATTTATGACATACGTATTTTATAAAGGAACATCTGGTTATGATGTAAATGTTATATACTTTTAAAAGTGATGCTAACTTTTTGAAATTCCTTTACAGAGTAGTTTTGTGCTTATATAGATTAAAGAAAATGAACTTCTCAAAAAAAATTCTGTCTCTTTGGTAAACCTACTAAAGAATCCCATATGCCGTAAAAAATAAATCATTATTGACTGAGTAGAATCCATTTTAACAGCGAAAAGGAAATTCAGTTACTGCCTGGCCAATAGTGTTGAACTGCCATAGGTTAATATAAGAATGTACTTGATGTGGATATCATTTTACTATTAATAATAATATTTTCATTAACATTTTACAAAAGTTCTATACAAAAACTAGTATATTTTTTGGTATTTTTTTGGTACATTTTGACTTTCTTCAATATATTTTCTATTTTATATTTACTAGATGAATGCCCATTGACATTGTACATTTTAAAATGTTTGCTCCTGATTGCAACCATTCAATGGATGCTGAAAGAACAAACTCCTATCTTCAAAAAATTAAAATTTTGTAATAAAAGTAGTTGTCTAATTGAATGTTGTGTTGAATATGAGATTTTATATGACAAAGTCTTAACTTGGACAAGAGAACATACATTTTGAACGTAATAAAACTTACTGAAGTTTTACTTGGAACACAGACTTTGCGATGTTTTTTAATAATACAGCTACTCGGCGTCATCTGGAGTAATGCATTGATGCATTATTACATTAACACATTGACTGCCACAGCCAAATCCTTGATGTGAGCAATAGGCCCAATTTTTTTTAATTTATTTTTTTAATACATTCCACGTCAAAATATCATTGATCGCCTTTTAAAAGTCCACAAATAAAAACATCTGAAATAATTATATGGATACGAGGCAAATTTTGGATATAACATGTATCCCAATATATGGATACATGGCAGTCAATGTGTTAAGCAGAGATAAAAGTGGGGCAGATTTTTGTGAACTGCCCTGCACCGCTCCACAGAATTTGTGCCGTGCCCCATTTGCACGTGTTGAAATCTGCCCTACTAAAAAAGTCTGCTCAAAAACTACTTACGATATTTTATTGCCTACATTTGTTCTATGACAATTTTCATTGCATCGCACCAACACTCAAATATTTTTAACCAAAATATTTAGATGAAATTTTCTATCGAACGATGATATTTTGAAAAAATAATTGGACGAAATCAAAATAATGTCATTAGATTATTAGTAACATGATACATATTAGCAAAGAATGTGGTTAAACAGTTTGTATTACAGGCTTGAAGGTGAAGTTCAAAACTGTGTGTCCGTTGCGTAAAAAAATACATAACTTTCGTTAGGAATTATACAATTCTATTTGACGTAACATATACATAACAAAGTATCTAAATATATTGAAAGAGACAAAGCAAATTGTAACCCTGAATATTGCAAGAGATAAAACGTAAAACATAAAATTTTTAACAGATATTTGTCAAAAATTCTGTATCCATTGCGTGGAATTCTTCTGCTACAATGTTTGAATTAGAATGACCAACATCAGCTTGTCTGTGGCGACTTCAAGATGGGTAATTACTTGGCGGGCTCAAAGATGGAAGCCGGTCGGCGCCGACCACCGGACTGGACCTGATCTAGCACCCTTAATTTCACTTCCCCAGGGAGTTTTTCAAATAACAAACTGTTAAAGCACATGACAATTACCATAATTATGCTTACTAAAATATGATTGTAAATACAATGCAGTTTACAAAAAAGCTCACTTATATACAGTGTACCGTTATGCGAAAATGTTAATAGATCACATATGCAATTCACTAACGTGTCATTTTTTGAATAAATACAAGTGCATAACGTAATAGTGCCGTTGAACATTGAATGGCAATTAAGTGGAATACATTGTGTAAATATGAACTCCAAAGATTTAAGTATTTAAACATTGCTCACTGTGCATTTATAGGCGCAAACCAATAAGATCCCATAATTCATTATTAGATTATATTTTCACGTTTAATAAACTACATGTACATTTTGCAAAATTTTTGCTTGACGGGATTATTTTGATTTTCCGGATCACCACAGGCGTTAAGCTCGGCTTCATGACTTTTGCCACAGGGGGTCAGAGGAACACGATCCCCTTGGAAGGTTAGACAACCCCTCCCGTACATCAAAGCTAAAAGCAAAATGGGCATGTAAAAATTGTTAATTCCATTTTTGTAACTTTGCTCTCAATAATATCGTGAAATGCATTCTAAGGTCTATTTGGTCTATATCTTCAAAAAATTGTTGCGGGGCTTCCCCCGATTTTGGTCACTTATTTGATTACTACTAGATGACCTCACCTGTCAGAAAATCTCGCGTAACCCATGCATGCAACATAAAGTTAAAATGGTGTAAAGTCTTGGAAAAACTTTAATTTTTAAGAAAGTTGAAGTTCCCATAAACCCTTCCTCAATGCGTATCGACCCATCCTAGGTGATAATACTGCAAAGGGCCTGATCTGATATTAATTTGGTTTCAAATTAAGAATCAAAATCATCACCATTGATGTTTGGAAGGAATCATTAATTACTAAAATCTATCATGGTATAATTATTTACATAGGATTACCAATTTTCAAAAAAACACTTTATTAAAATTTGCAAAATTAAAAGCATTTTGGGGATTTGTCTCAATTTTTTGGTTTGTGAAATGAATTGAATAATGAGATATTTAGTGTTAATCCGATAATTCAAACGCGTATGCATTCAGTGTACGTACTTTCAACTACAAATGCATTATGTAATGCAAAGCAAACGGACCGAAACAGCAATGTCGGTCACAACCGGTCAAAGAGAGAATTGAACCTATAAATACGGTGAAACCAGTTAAAGCGGTCAAAATCGATGCTTATGGTTTGAGGATCGGTCAAGCGATACCCACATGACGGTAATTGGCTACCGGACCGTTTAAGGGGTGACCAGAACCGGACTAGTCATAGTCATGTGTCATGATCGGCAATTGAGGGTACCGTTTGCATCTCTGAACGGGTTTAAGATGAATGGTGATATAAAGCATTAAATCTATAATAGAAGATGTGAGAATATCAACAACATATACCATAGGTGTAAACCGGTTGGGTCAACCGTCATGACCGGCACAGGTCGGGTCAGTATTTTATGACCGGTATAAAACCGGTCAAATAAAGACTGAGTGAATGACAAAAGTAACTTAATTGAAAAATGATGAAATTCGTAATTTTTAAATTTAATCTCCAAAATTTCAAAACTATATATGCAACTGGATAAAAATTGGGCTTTACTGGAGGATATTTTTTCAGTAATTGACATTATTGCATCAATTTTAAAGGTGATGGTTGACTTGTATGTGCAGTATTTTTTCAAATAATTTAGTAAAAGGGTGCGTTATTGAGGTTTGCTTATAATTTTTCGCAATAAGGGGATCTCCATTTTTATATAAAAATTTTATATCTGCTTTTTCATTATATCCTGAAATTCATTTTCAACCATGCATTGATTAATTGCAAATGATAAGTGGTCGCCAAATATATGAAAGTAATTCTTAATTTTAAAAAAGGTAAATGTGCCAAATCTGAAGATTTATTAACGTCTAAATTTCGTACAATAACTACTAATTCTTTTAAAGTAGAAAGCCTAAATTGCAACCTCTACTTACAATTTGATTGACTAAGTTCTAATAGAGGAATTTTAGGAAAGCAGAATTTACCTAATTCTTTAAATTTTAGCATTACTAGGTCGATTTTTTTTCCAAAATAACTCGTCATATTGAATACCCTGCTGACATTGAAAAATATAATCCTTTAAAAAGCATTTAAAAATCTTCCCTAAGCAAAAATATATTTCTTGTAAATTATTGCTAGAATACAAACTGTATAACGATAACTCGTTATTAAAGTAGTACTATACTAACTTATTCAAAGCATGCAAGATTTGTTTTTGTAATGTATGTACTTTTGTGTATATGTGTTGCAGATATGGAATCGGACTCAACATTTCAAGATCCGATCTGATCCCGATCCGAAACTTCAAGATCCAGGTCCGATCCGAACTTTTAAAAAAAAATTTAGTTTTCAATCAGAAACGGATCCGAATTTAAGTAAGTATTCTAACAATAAACAAACATAAACTTAAAAAATACTTATGTTTTTTTAATGCGAAGAGAAAATTTTAAGTGCTTCAACACTATCTCTTGAGATAAAAAATGGACATATACTAAGGAAATAGTGCATGCAAATCAACTTATTTGTAAGCTTTGTAATCTAGTTCCTAAAATTGTCATCAACTATAATCATAATATATTAATAGAGTTTAAATAGTTGAGTTTCTTATAGTATTACCTCTCGTATTATTTTTTATGTCCAAATTAAAAAATAACCGCTTTGCAATATCACTATGAATTGAAGTTGTTTCATACAAGATAAATTTACTTCAAAATTGCAGCTAAGGCAATGAAAACAAGAATAGCACAAATAATGACAAATTAAAGAACAACCCCAAAATTCATATTGCAAGACATTAAAAAATTGTTGTAGAGTGTATTAAAATCCATGATAGAAAAATTAATTTTTTAAACAAAATTTGAGATTTAAATATAAATTTTGAATTTTCCTGAAACTGGATACTAAATTGGATCAAAAATTTTGAATTATATAGCAGCAACATTCAATAAATTCACACCCTATTAATAGTTTACCGACGGTATGGTTCCATAAACATTTTTGCATTAGTGATTATAATAATGACAAGCTTTCAAAGTACTACGTTGATCTTGGCATTGCAAGTTGCTTAGAATGCATGTTTAAATGACATTTTTTGATTGAAGAGCCTCCCAAATTATATTAGTATTTTTAAATTTTGCAGTGTTGGCAAAAACTAAGGTATTTCAATTGCTTCTCTGTGTTCTGTACTTTTTCTTTTACATCCTTTTCAGAATTCTGCTCTTCCATTTGCAAATTTGTACAAACAAATGTTTATGGTTGCTTTACTATTTTATCATTATGTGAGTGCTAACATGTATCGCATTTTCAGATTTGAAGTATTGGTCACCAATTTTATAAGTTGTTGGAAAGAAAAAGGCGGAACCTGTTGTATGAAAAATGAAATTCAATTACAGAAGTTCACTTAGATTTATTATTAAATTAGGATTCAATGTAAAAATGTGCGTAATTTATATAATTTACAAATACACAAGTTCTAAAAAATTTTCGATCCTAAACAGATCCGAAGTTTTTCTAAATGAAGATCCGATCCGATCCGTATACGATTCCATCTCTGATGTGTTGTGTCATGGACTCCTAGATTATTATATTTTATTAATCTAGGAATCCAAGGTTGTGTGAATTTATTGATGCTATTCATATATATATATATATATAAATAGCATTTTTTCGACAATTTTCTTGATTATATTTGGCAAAATTACATAACTGGATTTGTACAAAAACTTCAATGCAATTGAAATTGCGGGAATTTTACAAATATCATGCAAAATGTGATTGATTCTAAAATATCTGCTATTCAATCGCCTTCTGTTGTATTCTATAAAAATTTAAACGCATATAACTTTTTCAGTTTACATAAGCATAAATAAATATAGCAAACTATATTTACAAAACAAATTAAACGTGTGTTCTTCAACTGCCAGAAGTTAGGTCTAATCTGTCTCGCCAGCCCTGCCATTTTTAGCATCATGATTCCCAATCAGTAGCCCCTAGAGTATTGTTAAAAACATAAACTTGACCAAAACAAAAACGCAGCATCAAAGAGAAATTTTGTTAAGAATGTTAAGAACATAAGTACCAGTAGTAGTGCTGTGAAAATGTGAAATAATTGTGGGTTTCCTACATTTCTGTTACATGAGCAATATTCAATACATGTTTCTTCTGTGCAGTTGATGTATGTGCGGACTGTACTGATTCCATTTTATAGTGTTGTAAATTTTTTTTCAAGAATACAATGTATTTTCAGATTTTTGTATATCTTATACTTTTTGATGAGCTTAATGTATTTAATTGCTTCGACCAAAATTACACCGATTCACCACAACCAGCTACTAAAAATCAACGTGTAATTGCGCCATTTCATTGCATATTGCTTTTTATTCATTGCATATTGCTTTTTATGGTGTCATAGGTCTGGGATATGGTAATCATTATGGAGGAATTTTATTGCTTCCTTCTATTCTCTATTAAAAATTCGCTCTAGTTGACTATATTTCTCATAGGCTTTGTCCAATTGCAAATATGAATATCTGAAGAAACAAATGATTGCATTAAGAAATGCATAAGACCTGCACAATTTTTCCCAAAATAGCGCATTAATAATATTAAGAAATGCTGCCTGAATTAAGTTGATTTTTGATCTAGAAGCATTTTTATAAATAGTTTAGTGAAAAAATCAGTTACGAATGTGGTCATTTATATCAAATGTTCAAAATTTTAAGGATGAGAATGAAATTCCTTATATAATATATGATAGTACTCAATGTATTACTAAGGAATATATTAATATTCTAAATGAAAACGTATTAAAACTAGAAATGAACGACAAAGAGTTCCAGAGCTAACAAAGAGTTCCAGAGCTAATATATTTTAAGGCTGCAGGTAGGAAAGTTTTTGAGTACCTCGTATCATGAATTTCTTCCAATATAACTTTCGTTCGTGTTTAGCTTCTTGAAAACTTTATCCTTTTATTCATTGGGTGATACTTGTCAGTATATAGTTTCATTGTATATATTTCTTAAACATTGCATTGAAAGTTGCTTTGATACATAAAATAAGTTCACACTTTTTGCATATAGTTTAATAGGTTTTCTTAACGTCTTCCGATTTTTGTCTGTTATTCCAGGAAACCAACCCACAGATGCATACAAATAAATTTGTAGAATGTATGTTTTAAAAATTAAACATTTTCTTTCTGGCATTAGAAATTCCATAAAGAATTTCATGCTAAGTATGCGCCTAAAAGCCTTTTTAGTGACAACATCTCCCTGTTCGTTCCAAGTAATATCTTTATTTACTGTAATTCCCAAGTATTTCGTTTGATTAACTGACGGAAACTTAAAATCACCATATTTGTTAATTTTCCTTACCTCTGATAACAATTTTGTACATTTAATATTATGATGTACAAAAGTTATTACTACCGATTTATTCTGATTTATGATTAGATTATTCTCTTTTGAGAGTCTTAATACATCACAAATATTTTCTTCCGTTTGCCACACATCTTCTTCAACTTGTGACCTAATTATTATTAGGGCGACCATAAAGTTATAAAGTTAAAATAAGTTAAATAAAGTTAAAAATGTTGCTTTAAGTTGCCCCAGCGTCATCAACTGCCTTCGAGCGTAGTTTCTCGATGTTGCCGAAAATTTTAACGAAAGATCGAAATTTTCTGCCCAAGAATGTCGAGAAATATTTCATGCTTTATTTTAACAAGAACAATTAATGATATGTGAGTTTCCTGTGTTTAATCATACTTGTACTTGTTCTACAGTTCTATTTTACATGGGTTGTTTTTTCATATTTTTCCATTGGAAAAATAAGGTTATATAAAGTTAAAAAGGTACAATTTTTAGATTAAAATCTCTGGGAATAAGGTTAAAATTATGGTCGCCTTAGTTATTATACTAACAATGCATAATGTATCATCTGAATATTTCACAATATCGGATTTTGTAGGATATGATAAAGACATCTGTCTGATGTATAAATAATACACCAGACAGAGGTCCCCCTTGAGGTACTCCTCCAATTAGTGGTATCTTTTCTGTATAAGTATCATTTTGAATTTTTATGCATTGATTAAAGTCAGCTATGTAATTTTGTACCCAATTAGCCATCCATGAAGATCGTAAAAACAACTTATTCACCATTCGATTTTGTAGTACGGTGTTAAACGCGCTACTGTAGTCCAAAAATGCTACTTTCACAATCGTTGTGTCCTTGCAATTGAGTGCTGACGCCACTTTATCCATTAAGTATATTAATGCATCCGTAGTTGACCGATCCTGCCTATATGCAAATTGTTTGGTGTCAGAAACAAGATCCTTAGCATGCAATTCAACCACAATCGAGTCTAAACTCTAAACACCTAGCCGCAACAGGTGTTATCGTCACAGGTCTAAAATGTTTGCAGTTGTCTTTATCGGGATTGGGCACTTTGGGTATAGGGACTACAATAGTCGATTTCCATTCAGTAGGATAATATAATTCTGATACATTACAAGAAATTCTAGCACAAATTGTTGTAGCCCTCTAACCGCAAAACAAAATGACGCAATCAATTACATGATAATAAAACATAATTGAAATGAATATTGTTTTCTTTCTTAAAAAGCAATTCTAAACTCAAAATAATGTAGAATATTTTCGAGCGCAGGTGGTGTAGTGGTAGCATAGCAGCCTTCCAAGCTGTTGATCCGGGTTCGACTCTGACTTGCGCAATTTTTTTATTTTTTCATTTTGTCTTGCATGGTATTTTTAATTCAAATTATGCATATATATATATATATATATATATATATATAATCTATATCAAATTTAATATATATTTTGAAAAATATAATTTAAATGCGTCTATTACACACATTGCCAGAAAAAATTTGTCTTGATCCTCTTCAATATTATATAATTTAAGGTATTTCCCTTGTTCGCCCGACTTAACTTACCTCTTAAATTCATTAAATGCAAAATTGACGTGAGAAATTCAAATGATATAGATATGATCTTTGCATTATTTTATAGTATTAGCATTAACCAATTAGAATTGATGATGTATTTGAACATTCGCGTGTTGACATTTTCATGAAATTATATTCAATTGCATCTACTTCATTTTTCCCTTTATAAATTGACATATGGGATAAAATTTTTTGCAAAATTTTGACGGGTGAACAACTATGGCTACAAACAAATTTTTTTTTGCATTGCATAGTAAACCAATAGCGTTTAAACAATTGATGATGAGCTAGATAATCTATTAATTTTAAGATATATAAATTTGTAAAAAACCTCTTTCACTTACAGTTAAGCATAGTGCATAATCTACGCCGCACTTTCACTAGTTATTTGCTGACGTCACATAGCACTGTTTAAATTTCTTGTAATGTACATTTTTGATATATGTATGTATAAGGTTTACAGAGATCACTTGCAAATCGCTTAAAAATCCATGATAGCAGCTCACACTTTACTTGAGAGGTATTAAACTTAACCCGTTTAAATACATTTTTTACCATTGATTCCGTTACTATTGGATCACACTGACCTACAGGTATTTCACATATATTCTCATCATAACACTTGTGACAATTGTAGGAGGTAAAACCTATGTTCAAATTATGGGTCTCGTTCCTAGTTAATTTAATTTTCGTCGTTCTTGGCTTCAACCGCTTCTTCATTTCCATGTAAAGCTGTCCCATAGTGAGGCTCTGAACCTCTCTTTGACGCTGCGTCTTTACATAGTCATTTATTTTTCTTTGTAAAACGTTAAGGTTATCCCTTCTGCCAACTTAAGTAGTTGCTTTTTACAATTAAGCATTGTTGTCAGTGTTGCATCTTTAATAATTCTATTGTTCTTCATTCTAGGCATTTTAGAAATTTTACACATTCTCAGTAATTTTTATCATTTCAGAATCAATTACCCGTATCTGTTCATCTAAGTTACAATGGCTCTCTAACAGTTTATCACAATTGATATCTTTCATCATATTCTCCATTTTATCCGTGTTTATGTTGTTGATGTCAAAATCTCTACAAAGATAGCAAACCTTATTATAACTTGAAAACTTTGGAACCAATGTGACCGACATATGATACATAATATTGCTTCTTCCAATTGGTGGTTCCATATGAAATTCATACATAAACTTATCCGAAACATACACAATCTCAATTTGACTTTTATTGGGGTAAAAAGTAGGTTTATTAACCATGTTTTCCAACGGGAAAAATTCTACTTCTTTCAAAAATTTCTGATTAGCGTCCCCTAGCAGAATGATATGTGCATTATTGTATTGCCTATATAATAAAGACTTTACATTTCTCAATTCCTTATCACATATTTTCTTCCATCTTCTTGGAGGCAAGTATATATTCATAATTATAATACAAGTAATACGTTTAGGTAAGAACCTAGGCTACAGACTATTACTAACATTTCAATATCCAGAGTTGATAGGCATTTTATAACTTTAGGAGCACTTATACTCCAATATTTGTTTACATATACTAGTAAACCCCCTCTACCAGTTTCGTTGAAATTATATAGATCTCTGTCTAGTCTATTAACATAATAATTATCAATATATATTGATCCGTCTGGTGTAGTTGAATTAAGTTTGGTTTCCTGTAAACAAG
>CABFPE010000221.1:481166-498404 GCA_900660155.1 Hofstenia miamia | reverse complement strand
TGTATAGGTTTTTTAAAACTTACTAATAATGTTCGTGTTTTGCTTTGACTAAATTTACCCAATCGGAAAATATCTGATAATTTTTTTTGAAAATTTGAGTCAATGCTCTTAAATAATTTTACCACATTCTCAAATTCATCCAGCAGTGTTCTTTCACTTTGCGTTGCTTTCTTGCTCTCGGGCAATTCCTTTACTCTTATTTCACAATTGTGATCCACCTCATAAGTTTTACTCTTACTGATGAACTTCTTACAACTTCTGAGTATTTCTTAATTTCACTTACTGCCTTTGCAAAGTGTTTACTTACATGGGACGAATCCACCTCAACTACAGGTAAGTTGCTGCTACACAGTTTTCACAACTCCAAGCTAATGCTCCAACAATACATATTAAAAACCGCCTTATTCAGCTTTGTACATGCTAAATGAAATAAATGTTTACAAATTGAACATTTGATTTTTCAGAATCAACTTTTCTCTGGTATAATGCACAATTACCAGAAAATTTATCATTTGTACATTGTGAACACATTGTATTCGAGCTTAGATTAGTCAATGTCGACTGCTTCTTGCCACAAGATATGCAGTAAGGCATACTTTGCTAAATTGAACAGTCCAGAGAATTGGTTCTTATTTAAATAAACAAGAAATCTTACCAGATTACTATTCTTTACACTATACAATAGGGGACTGTCGAAAAGAGGGGTATGTTCCACACTAGTAGGGGGATGTGCAAACAATTGATACTTGAGTTAAAACGAGAAATGTTCTCTAACTTTGAAATTGCTTAACGCAAACTCACAGAGCACTAGTAAAAACCAACCGTCCGCGACGAAAACAAATTCTTTATATATTATATTATGTATTTATATCATGACAATTAAGCATTCTAGTTTAATACATATTATCATGCATCTGCCGTATATTTTGTTCTGTGTTAATACTACTAGTACCGTATCACACACATATTGCCTTAACAATAAATTTCAGTGTGGGAAAATACAATTCAATATTCTGCATCTTGTCATTGCAGCTAATTCTTAATTTAATAGAAAATTTGGAAAAATTGCGTTACAAATTTTTGCTCAAACTATGTAGTTCTCATAAGGATACATGCTTACGTATGTTAAGGATTCAAAAAGGATAATTGAAGTTATAGAGAAATATACTAAATCCTTAAGTGTGAATTTAAATCTTAATCTGGTATTTTAAATGTAAATATGAATTGTATTTAATGCAAATTTATCATATGCATTTAGGACATGTTTTCCCGTTAAATGCTCCTTTCAATCTTTTCCACGCCGCCATCATTTAGCATTCAAAACCAATTTCAATCAAAGTCAATTGAAAAACAGCTTGTTTCTTCTAATGATCGATGTTCCTCTATTGACAGTAAAACATTAAAGAAATTTATGAAGCTAGATTCTTTGCCTCTTAGCTTTGTGGATTTTGTTAATGAACTTAAATCTTGTTTTGAGAAGGCACATTTCATTCAAGACATTGATGGTTCCCATGTCGAAATATTATTTTACAAATCCAATTATACAACATCAATTAGTTTTGAATTCACTTTAACATCAAAAAAGGTCATGCGTCATTTACACTAAATTGTCAAGATATACTTGGATTTTCGTTTAAGCTTAAACTGTTGTCACAACTAGATGAAATAATTGTCAGGCTCTCAAATGCTGAAGTTGATTTAAATAAAGAGTTTCAAGTTTTTAGCGGTGAGTTATTGTGTCTTTCACAAGATAATTCAAGAATGTTATTCTTAGCTGAACGGCTCGGTCTTGGATGTAGTGCACCATCAGCGCGACGATATTATAGTTCTACATTGCTAGCAGCGATTGTGTTTTTACGAGGTAGAAGTTCATATAATCTACAATTAGAAAAAATATGTGTTCTTCTCATGAAACTGGTACGCTTTGCGAATTTTCTAAATTAGCAAAATCATACTTTTGTTCCGTTCCCGAATATGCACGAAAGGTCATTTTCATTGTTGATGAAATTTATATCAAGCCTGCTTGTCGATCTTCGGGCGGTCACATAGTTGGTAAAGCTTGGGATAATAGTGAAAAATTGCTCGGACAGTCTTGTGCTTTTTGTTCAATTTTTGAAGGAAAGTCTTTTCTTGGTCATCACAGTGCCACTGTTCAAGAATAATAGCAAGTACAGCACGAAATTCTTATTGAAATAATTGTTGTTATTTATTCAATTGGTGGTAAAGTGGTTTCTGTTATCACTGATAATCATGCTGTTAATATTGGTTGTTATGATGTTATGCAATCTGATGAATTAACTCCAGGGCTTACTCGAAATCCTATTACAGTTCATGATCTTTTCAAACTTTATGATCCAACGCATCTAATGAAGTACGTTAGAAATGATTTTATAAATGAAAAAACCCAATGTATTGATGTTATTCATCCACTAACTGGTAAAATGATCCGTGGAAACTTCTCATTGATACTAAAAATTCTGCAGTTGCAAGACTTACACGCCTTTCTCCCACAGCCATAAACCCTGAAAATTTTAAACGGCAAGAGGTGTGGCCAGCAATGATTATTTTTGAAGATGAAACAATTGCGGCTTTGCGTTGCAATGGTTTTTAGAAAAAACGAGCATTTGTAAAATTTTAATCATATATTTAAAATTATTAGTGTTAAAACTCCAGATGCTGGAACACTTTCGAATGATTCAGACAAAGAGCCAATACGATCCATAGAAGATTCCAGATTGAAATTTTTAAGTAAATTTGCCCACAATATTCTTTTAACCCAAAATAGTTCGAGATATAAGTGCTTTGCTCTTAGAGCTAATGCTCTTAATCAGACATCTAACGGTTTAATCCGGATAGCTCATTACCTATGAAGGTGTTTCTTATGTACTTGGCAAAGTTGTTTCAGACAAAATTGAGGCCGAATTCGGCATAATTCGACAAATGAACGGTGACAACTGTCACATTGTTTATGATCAGTTATCTTTGCGTCTTCGGCGACTGGAACTTTACAAGAAGCTCCAGATTGTTTTATTTGTCCACTTACAATATCTGAAGTAGAATTAATTGATGCTTACATAGATGTCGATTTTCTAGGAAATATTTCAAAGTATACAACATATCAAGAAAAAGGAGCACTCTTCTATATCTCTGGATGTATATCTTTTAAAGAAAGACTTTTGTTCTGAAAATATTTGGGACTATTTCAACTATATGAAGCAACGAAACTGTTTACTGAATTTGTATCACCGGAAATTTGACGTTTCCATCTCAAGAAATGTATATCTGCATTGAAGTTTTTTTCAACTAAGTTTGTTGTATGCTGCAATCGAATGCCTCGAATATTTCAGTTAATTGCTGAATCATTATTTGTATCCTTCAGTGAAAGGCATACAATTTTCAGAAGAATGGCAAATTCATTTCATAAAAGATTGACAAAATTTCTTCTGATTTTCTCAAAAAATGTAAGAGTTGGTCGTTTGAAAAGAAAATTTTCTTCATGTGAATAGTTTATTTTGATATTTATTTATGTTGTTATTACTGCTGATAATATTAGGTTATTGTTTTTTTACTTTTCAATATGCCTCTATTTAATCTGTTAGTTATTTTTAATTAATTATTTAAGATTTTCTTAAAATACAGCCCACCAGTTCTTTTGCACGTCTATGAGAGATGTGCATCCCTCTCTTTTACTCTTTTATAGTCCTTGTCAATAGGTTAATTAATTTCTAATTATTGCAATAACTGCAATACTAAATTAATATTGTCTACCCCTGCAGACATAGAATACAACTAATTCTTAATTACGTAAGTATTATGTTATATGATTGTTATAGATAGGGGCGTACGCAGGGTTTTCCACCGGAAACATCTCTGCTCTGTTGAGGGGGGGGGGCTTTCCCCCAGCTTCCCCTCTGGGTGCGCCTCTGTGTGTCCATGACTCACAATTTGTCTTGAAGAAAAATGCCTGAAAAATTGGGAAAACGATTTGTCACTTTAAAAAAAACCAACAAACTGTTTCAAGGATCACTGCATGAACATTCTGGAAGTACTTTGGCTTTGCTTAGTCTGGNCCCTCTGGGTGCGCCTCTGTGTGTCCATGACTCACAATTTGTCTTGAAGAAAAATGCCTGAAAAATTGGGAAAACGATTTGTCACTTTAAAAAAACCAACAAACTGTTTCAAGGATCACTGCATGAACATTCTGGAAGTACTTTGGCTTTGCTTAGTCTGGTAAATTTTTAGTCACTAATGTTTCTTTTTAACCTGTTTCAATTTCAATATTTAGCATGTTTCTACAATAAATTTCATTGATCAAGCCACTAGTAATATGCGTAAAATTCAATTTTATGTGTAAAACATGCGTTCAAGTATTCAAACAACAACTGATATTTTTCTGTACACAAGTAAACATTCATGAAAATAGATTTCTTCTAATAATTAGTCTTCAGTGCAGAATCGTTCACAAAGATTCTGTTTAAAGCATTCCTTTAGAAATTTTTCAGTTTTCTTATGCTTCATTTGTACGTACCTTCGTTATACACATTGACAAGATGAAAACAGAAAATTAATTTGTAAATGTTCTCAATTTCATTTATGAAGCCCTGCGGCAGTTGTCTGACTAAAAAAATTCACTATTTCACAAATAGAAAAATTCTGGCTTGCTAAAATATTTTTGGTTTGATTGAACTTTTTAGTAAAGGCCGAAAGCTTCAGCATTTTTTAGTTACCTCTCATGTGATTTTTAAGAAATATTTGAAAGAATTTAATACATTTCTTGATGTGATAATGACAATAGTCTTGTTTTTGCACAATTCTTAATATTTAACACATTGAATTTGGGAAAATATTTTCAACATTAATTGGTCTCTTCTATTTTTGCTGAAATATATTAAATCTCAGTTTGTTGCCAAAAGCTTTTACTTGGTTATAAAAAGAATAATTAAAAAATACATATTTACTGTAAGCATTGATAAAGAAAATTGCAGTAACTTATTGCTGTGAAATCTTATTTGTGAATTCGTAACATAATAAATTTGAAAGTTTTTTAATAAATGCAGTGTTTATTATAGTAATTGTGCAATAATTAGTTTTACAATGCACTAAAAAGATGAGAAAACTTAATAACATTACAAAATTTAGGTTTTCAAAAAACCTGAGGGGGGGGGCTTAAGCCCCCAAGCCCCCAGGTTTGATGCAATTGTGCAATGATTTCTGCAAAAATTTTAAGGTTATTTTGAAAAATTGTATTTTCCATTAAAAAAGTTACTATTTTAATTTACCTCAAGCAAAGGAATAATTTTTATCACACAATTTCACTATGGCACATACCCATTAGTTTGTCTAAGATCCCAAGTCGAATCATTTTCAAATTTCCTAATAATCTTGGTGCAAATTGCTTAGAAATGTAGACAAAACGGTCAGTGATCTTAACATTCGACCCCTTCCTAAAAAATTCGGCTTTTGCAGTGTCATTTTCATACAGATTTTGTTGATATTTTTTGACAATTATTACATCTTACTGATGCTTACATATCTAATAATAGAAAGCACTTTTTTATGCACACATGGTTCCACAAACAACATCATTTTACCCCAAAATATTATTTATGAAATGATTTTATCACTAAAAATTTGCATTGTATTTGCATTTAACATATTCTCTATGCAATGTATTGTACATAAAGAGGACTCCAGTGTGAAGGATTGGTCACATGCATTCCAGACGTGCTCTGACTTCTCAACACTGCACAGTGATTATGCTTGTGATCCAGATTCACCCCAAATAATCAGTTTGAATTTCAAAAAGATACTTCTACAAATGAAGCTTTACATTATGCTGTTGAAGACTGGAGTTCAAAATTAGATAGGAATGAAAAAAAAATATATATAGCATCACTAGATATTTCAAAGGCATTTAATTCAATAAACCATTCTATTTTATTGGAAAAGTTAAAGCAGATTTATAATTTTAGTGTTTCATTAATAGAGTTATTAAATAGTTATTTAAGTAATAGATATCAATATGTGAAACTCAAAGAAGAAATATCAAATCTATTAGAATTAAACCATGGAGTACCGCAAGCATCAGTACTGGGTTATATGTAAATGATATGGATCAGTACATTAATAGTAATCATGTACAATGTGCAGATGATACTCTCATTTATTTTAATGATATTTTAAATTTACAGAAAAATGTTGAAAAATTGCAATCATTCTATAATAATAATTTGCTAAAACTAAATATTGAAAAAGCTATATCTATGGTAATTAAGAATAGAAGAAATGAATCAACATAGAAAGTATTAAGATATGTAACAACGTCATTCAGAAATCACCAAAAATGAAATATTTGGGACTAGTATTTGATAATAAATTGAATTTTGAAGACGAGGCAAATAACATCATAAAGAAAATGGTGTATGGTATGAGATCAATTCAAAAAATTTGAAAGTTTATACCAATTGAATGGAAGGTAATACTCTTTCGATCACTTGTTGAGCAAGCAAAGCATGCATACCTTATTTCAGTTACTAACGTCATTTGAAATTCCCCCAAAGAGGAGTATTCAGAAAACACTCACAATTACAGATTCCAGGAAACAAGAAGAATGACAGGTATATTTTATGTAGCAGTTCAAATGGCAAAAAGTTTTATCTATTTGTAAATCTTGTGGTATTTTTGGATGCAAAGATCACCTAGTAACTAGTGCTCATTGTATATCATGCTGAAAATAATTTTTTTGATGTTATAGTTATGTTTTGTGTTGGTGTCAATTTTTACTCTGAAACCGATTTTATGTAATTTTTTTATAACATAGTCCGAGTGCGAAGGCTATAATGGGAATGCTTAGGGTTAAGCATTTCTATTATATCCGGACCCTGATAAAATTGTGTTTACCATTACGCAATTTTTCACAAATAATTTAGGTTTTATCCGTTTTGCGCATTTTACCGCAATTTTCACAAAACTTATATAATTTTGCATTAATTCTCAGAAATAGGTTTTCTAAGAAAAGTGACTATATTCTGAGCTTAATAATAAATAAATTCAGTGTACAATACTGTAGTGCTCATCTTCATTGTCAATCAAATTCTGGAAAGTGTTGATTAATTGAAACAAAGCAAAAGCTCACTATATAAGATAGAGAAAATAAAACGTACTTAAAGCTTCCGACTGTTACAGATTTAAAAGGAATTTATTACATATTTGTAGAACTATTATGCAGCCAAGTTAAACTATGTGTGGCATAAAATACAATAATATCAAAACATTAGATATTTAGAATTCTCTTAAAAAATAGAGATTAAAAACTGTTTTCCATCGCTGAAACTCCACTGAAATAATTTGTCCCAGATCACAATCTCATGATGCAAGTTCCAAAACAGACATACTCAAATGCTCTATGCTGCTCCTGCAAAAATTTTCAATGTGAAAAATGTGCCCAAGTGGTATAGCTACAGATGCTCCTTTCATCTATGTATAGAAATAATATGAGCAATCAAAAGATATATTTGGATATAGAGGATAATATATCTAGTGATGGATTATCAAAAAAGTAAGGAATGAGACTAGTTTAATTATTCTGGCACCGATTTGTGCTAATATGTAGGTCAATATAAGGCAACAAAAATTTAAATTCAGAAAGTCTAAAAATGGAAACAGCTCTAATCAAGTGATGGCTTTGAGAAATGAAATTAAATAAATAAGTGATTAAGCCAAATAAAGTTAAGATGAGAAACCAATATAATTAAAAAATTATTGAAAGGAGCAAGACAATTAACGCAAGTGAATAATATCATTAATTTTAGTTGTTTTTTCAAATTTTAATTTATAACTTATCTGAATAAGGTCGAAAAAGTAACACATACTTAGCACGAACATGGAAATAACTAAAATTAATTCAAATCGCAGTTACAAAATTAAAAGCAAAATATGAAAACAACTAAATGGATTTGAATGCAATTATAAAATTTAAATCCAAGCTATGACGTCCCCGCTATGAATGCTTCTTTGACCAGGAGTGCTGTGAGTTGCGCTTTGAAAAATTGAAATGGTAATCAATATGTCGAGTTTCCTTAGCGTTTAGCTATTCTATAGTTTCGGATTGTTTCATTAATATCAGTACTGCAACACATCATTATGCAGGCACTGCTTTACCATTAGATGGTTTAAAAATCTGGAGAGTATCTAAGACTGACATTGACCAAAAAGACAATTTGGTTCATCTTGGTGCTCACTTTAACTACTGGATTACTTGGGTGCCACCATTTGAAACACAACTACAGTAACTGGTATAAATTATATATATATATATATATATATATATATATATATATATATATATATATATATATATATATAATATATATATATATATATAAACATACATACATATATAAACCTACATACATACATATAAACATACATACATACATATATATATATACATATATATATATATATATAACATTATAAGTTTGGCGTTAACTGAATTGGTCACAGGTTTTCAGTATAAAATCAAAAACAATATTGAAAATGAGACTTAGAGGAGATTGCAATGCTGAATCTGGTTGCAGAACTCTCTTAGAATGAGGAGTGCCTTGAAAAATGTCTTTTTAACAAATTATATGGTTCATATAGTCAAACTATGTCTACAAAATTATGGTTTGTATGTATATGCAAGTGCTTTTTCAGAAATGTACAGATTGTTAATCACTTCTCTAAAATCTGAAAGAATCTGATATTGAAAAAAGTCTTGTTTTGCGATAACTTATGACATTTTGAGGATGAATTTAATTTTTTATGGTTGTAGAAATTATCGTATGCAATTTGAAATGTATGTTACTTTTTTGAATTCCATGCAAAATAGTATGGCAGATTTTTTCAAAAAGTACAATAGTTATAAAAAGTATTCTGTAAAAAATTAATTTTACAATAAGCCAAAAACTACCTAATTGAAAAACAGATAGAAGTTAAATGCAATCACTTGCAAAAAATTTTGTTTGTCCACTGGTTGATTTGAAATACATTATTGAACCGATTTTTTAATAAAGTAAACATACCATCCAGTAACTAAGCACTATAAAATTTTGTATATATTCAAATGACAATACCTTCTAAAACCTTATATTTACATATTATAGATTTGAAGTTATTAAATACGCGACTTAATCATTTATCAACCTAATTCATTTCGACAGTTATACAATCGAACAGGTAATTGACAGCAATCCATTAATCGCTGTCTGTTTGCACTGAACTCTGGATAAAATTGGAAAATTCTAAAATGGATGTGGATGAATATTATGCGTTTTGTTGCTTAGTACTAATATATATTCAGAAAAAATGATGGCTTTGAATTGTTGAAAGAATTATTTTTGATAGTGTGAATTTTCTTGTAAAGACTTCCACCAAAAAGGTATTGCTTTGGCCCTTGTTTATAGGTTGGTAGTCAGTATTATCACCTAAGAGGGGTCGATACGCATTCAGGAGGGGTTGATGGAAATTTAGACTTTCTTTAAAATTTTAACTAAAATTGTATCAAGTCTATACACAATTTTAATTTTGTTGCATCCATGGCCATACGCGGGATTTTCTTACGTGCGAGATCATGTAGTAGCGATCAAGGAAGTGACTAAAAGCGAATCGAAGTCCCGCTATAATTTTTTTTAAAATTTAAAAAAGACCATAGAAATGCCTTTCACGATATTATTGATAACAAAGGTACAACAATTGAATTAACAAATTTTATTTATACGCGCTGATTTTGCGTTTAGCTTTGCTGTCCAATAAAGGTTTCTTGGCCTTCCTGGGGATTCGTCCCCTAACCTACAGGCCTGCTTGCTTATTTGTCTGCGTCAACAGGATTTCTCAAGGAGTAATGAATGGATCATTTTACAAAAAAAATTTGGGATGGGTGTTGTTCTAATTTAGATATTAGAGTCTATTAAATTTTCTGACTAATACAGTTTGCCGTCAGGTTGTATATAGAGATTCTACCATGTTCCCAATTGACGGAGTTTTCTGCAGTCCCAAATTGCCTTTGTTTTCACTGCTGAAGTTCAGAAAGAGATTTTCTGTATTGAAAACTCAATGCAAACCAAGCAAGCATAATTTCTGGTTGCTATTTAGACATTTTTTAAAAATCATCATGCAGAAAATTACTTAGTATACGCAATAATGAACATCAGACTATATAAAAAGACTTAATAATAGTTTATAGGTATGTAAGCGTGTATATCAGGTCAGGTCTTCTCGAAGTCCCATGGAACATTGTAACAAAAATAACAAAAAATGCAATTCATACATAAACTTATCCGAAACATACACAATCTCAATTTGACTTTTATTGGGGTAAAAAGTAGGTTTATTAACCATGTTTTCCAACGGGAAAAATTCTACTTCTTTCAAAAATTTCTGATTAGCGTCCCCTAGCAGAATGATATGTGCATTATTGTATTGCCTATATAATAAAGACTTTACATTTCTCAATTCCTTATCACATATTTTCTTCCATCTTCTTGGAGGCAAGTATATATTCATAATTATAATACAAGTAATACGTTTAGGTAAGAACCTAGGCTACAGACTATTACTAACATTTCAATATCCAGAGTTGATAGGCATTTTATAACTTTAGGAGCACTTATACTCCAATATTTGTTTACATATACTAGTAAACCCCCTCTACCAGTTTCGTTGAAATTATATAGATCTCTGTCTAGTCTATTAACATAATAATTATCAATATATATTGATCCGTCTGGTGTAGTTGAATTAAGTTTGGTTTCCTGTAAACAAGCAACAGAATATGGCTTCCTAATGAGAATATATTAAAATTCCAAAAATTTTGACAATATCCCATTGAGGTTATTACTAATAATGTTTGGAAAAGATAATCTTGAATTGTTTTTACTCTTATTTTTTAAAGTTAATGTGTAGGAAACATCTGAAACTGCTAGTCGCTGATCATGCATATTAACCCATTTTTCATTTTCCCGGACATGCAACTTACAATTAATAATTTTCAGATCCTTTCTTTCAAATTTCTTTTCTATTAACAGCTCTTTTTTCTTTTCAAAGCCAAGTTTTCACATTCCATTTCTTTTTCATTAAGACCTCTTGCCAAGTATACCATTTGATTTAAAGGATTTAAATTTTTAAATTTACTGGCATTACTTAAAACGTTTTTCGCATGTATAGGTTTTTTGAAACTTACTAATAATGTTCGTGTTTTGCTTTGACTAAATTTACCCAATCGGAAAATATCTGATAATTTTTTTTGAAAATTTGAGTCAATGCTCTTAAATAATTTTACCACATTCTCAAATTCATCCAGCAGTGTTCTTTCACTTTGCGTTGCTTTCTTGCTCTCGGGCAATTCCTTTACTCTTATTTCACAATTGTGATCCACCTCATAAGTTTTACTCTTACTGATGAACTTCTTACAACTTCTGAGTATTTCTTAATTTCACTTACTGCCTTTGCAAAGTGTTTACTTACATGGGACGAATCCACCTCAACTACAGGTAAGTTGCTGCTACACAGTTTTCACAACTCCAAGCTAATGCTCCAACAATACATATTAAAAACCGCCTTATTCAGCTTTGTACATGCTAAATGAAATAAATGTTTACAAATTGAACATTTGATTTTTCAGAATCAACTTTTCTCTGGTATAATGCACAATTACCAGAAAATTTATCATTTGTACATTGTGAACACATTGTATTCGAGCTTAGATTAGTCAATGTCGACTGCTTCTTGCCACAAGATATGCAGTAAGGCATACTTTGCTAAANAAATTCTATGCATGTCTTATAAATGAGAATTTTAGAAAAACAAATATGTATTTCTAGCCTAATATTTTATTATAAGAGAGGGCATCAAAATATGCATGCAAGACACTAGACTTACCTGTATAAGGAAAGTTTGCAATTGGATTAAAAAATGTTTTGTGGTTCTTAAAACGTGATTTCTTCCAAATACATATACTATGAATTGTGTTAGTTTAGTTGTAGTTTAATAATTTTATTAAAAGTTTGCTTGATATTATAAATGTATTCTCAATTAAATGACGTTTACCCATTTTTCATACATTTTTGGGCATAAATACATGATATATTGGAGCCAGTGTTCATGCTTGCATCATTTAGTTTAAATGACACAATCTAGATTTTACCAGTGGCAATACATGAAAATTAACAAAAATAATGGTAATTAATAAAACGGCGAACGTACCAGCATATATCCAATTTCTGGAAATGAATTAACATAATTTTTTTGGCAAGTTATGAAAATAGCTAGCTGAATAATGATGTCTATAACTAAAGAAAAGTCGCAAATGATTTGGTTTCTTTGGTGAAAGTTATATTTCTGTCACATTATTTAAATTGGTAGTGAGCTAGTATTTGCTAACGTAATTTTGGCGATTTCAACATTATAGTTTGTAGATGTAGCAAGGATAGAAGCACCAATATAAATTGTAAAGATTCTTAACAACTTCTCCAGTTTTTTTGATTTATGATCTTGTGTCAGTGGCATATATATAAAAAAATATATATATATATATATATATATATATATAATGGGATAGGATGAGACATTTCCTAAGGAAAATGGCTGATAAAGATATTGGAGAAAAGTCAGACATGTTGTGCGTAGCTAAATAAAACATATCAATCAACACGACCTCAGCATGGTTTTCTATGGTCCACCTCATAAATCTTCGTCTCATTATGATAATAAATTAGTCAAAATAGTCTTTACATGTGTACTGAAAATGTAATTTGCTTTCAATCGCTGTAATAATAATTTATGTAAACATGAAAAAATCTTTCACATTTTATTGAATTTAGCATGTTGACCAGTTTTGATAACAATAAACTGCAGCACAGTTGGTTTATTTTTGTTTACAAAACAGAATTAATCAGCATGTCGCTATGCGCATTCAATTTTGGAATGTCCTTTGAATTGATTTCGTTAAGAATTACAAATGTTTATTTCAATCAAAAAAAGCTAGAAATGGGATAACTTTCCAATTGTAAATATTTTCATAGGTTAAAGTCTCATAGGATAAAATTCTTCGAAAATTGCATTGACTACGAGATATTATAGTAGGTGTACAATTCAAAACTTAATGAAGTATTTTGAAATGAATTTTCAAAACAAAGTATATAATTGCATTGCAAATCAATGTAAGTGCACAAAGATTACAACCCACTTTCTGTGATGAGAGGAGTGGTTATGATTCAAAGAGTCTAAGAATTCTTCAACTATACAGTTTTATTATTTTTGACGTCAAATTACGTCAGACTCATGAAGAGGCAGTAATTAGAGGAATCTTCATTTATGATATTTTCGCGTTTTCTTCAGTACCTCGAAAAATCGACAACTTATCAACTTATAATGTCACTATTGCAATAGGAAAAGCTCTTAATGTCCCTCTTTCCAGAATATTTAACTTTAAATACTTTCTTCATACTGAGTTTTTCATAGGTTGGTAGAGTTTTCATAAAATTAAACCATAGTGATGGAAAATGCTCAGCAATAGTTAAATGAGAGATAAAGCATCTTTGCTAAATATGTAACCATAATACTTCAACATGTCTGCAGATGTGAAGGAAAAAATAAATATCAAACTGTAGAACAACATCACGCAGTAATGGAAGAACTACCGAAATGTTTTACCTTATAGCAAGGCCATGGATTTCTATAACATTAACTGGATACCAACTTATTTCCCAGAATCAGTGGTTAAAGCTACTACAGCCTAAACAAATGAATATCCGTTGATTCGCTAAAGATTACGTTATTATTTAAATGGCCTAATCTGGGCATATAAGTTCACATCCAGTTAGTATTATAGAAATCCAGGGTAAGGCCTACTATAATCATTGCCTGGCGAATTTCAGTTATATGTACGAAAACGCTGCCGCAAGCCAGCACTTGATGTAAGATGTCGATTTAAGTAACCAAGTAAAAAAGTTTTCTATTTTACACATTTCCATGCTCTTTGCAAGATTTTCTTTCCAAATATGATCATTTTCCTTCATTTTAAAATCAATTGTTTGATTTGTATTGAAAATGCAGAATGTAAACCTACGGTAGTACAAAATATAGGTCTAAAACTCTATAATACTATTTTAATGGTGAGCCCATTGCCTTGCTTTGCGAACCCATTGTTTGCTTTTAAGCGAATGAAATGATTTTAGGGCCACAAAAGTGATATTTTTGATATTTAATATTTTGAATTCTTGAACAAAAATTATACCAATTCGTTACTTGAAAGAGCTTCCTTCTGTTTTTTGTCCTGCAAATCGCCAAGTCCTGATTAATGTAGACCTTGCTTATATGCACTCAAATTCAATTTATCTTCGCAAAAAATTAGTTTGACAGGTTTGATTTTGACTTAGTGACGTTACCAATGACAAAATCACTTCCTGAATATTCCTAAAATATTTTATCAATAATATTTTGTAGATTTAGTCTGTAAGTGCTGGAAGTAATGCAAAAATAGGGATTTCCCTAAGTAGTATACTTCAATTTTTATTGCAAAACATCATTGCTTTTGAAGGGCATCCAAATTTAACCAATTTGAAAAATGTTGTTCACAAAGTTATTCTTCGGCGAAACTGTATTACATCAGGTTGTTCAAATATAAATCGTCAAATGTGTACAAAATGGCTTAAATCGATTTTTTAAAATTGACAACTGAAAGACAATAATTGCTTAATCTGTCTAAACAAAATATTTATTATGTGCAACACTAATTCCTCATAATTCAAACTTTGCGTAGAGAAAGTTTTGTAATATATAATTTTAATATGAAGTGTAAGTTATACTTAATATGAATTGTAAGTGATACTTACATATCAGAAGTCTCTCGCTGACACTGTGTTAGTTAAAGATTGATATTGTAAATTTACAAAATCATTTCTCAAATAATTCACTGTTTATTACAAAGTTTGATATGTTTATTATGTCGAACAGTTATTCGTCAAACAATTTCCAAGAGAGATTTATTATGTCTGCTGCCGTATTAATGCATTCTTAGGGCTATCAGTCTACATATTTGTTGTCATCACAGTTAAACTTCTTGAAATATTGAAATGTGTGCGTGGCTAAAGTACTTTGATAATTCTCTGACTTTGATGGACATAAACTGCATTTAAAGAATTAGAATAAGATATTTTGACACATATATTTCATAATTTCATAATGCTGTTTTCAAATATACATAAATAATAAATATATTATAGAGATTTAAGCATTTATCCCATACTGTATTAATAACTATGCAAATACAACCACTTAGCTTGTGTAAAACATTACTATTAGGAATTTTTAAAAATTTGTGAAGATTTCTTCAAAAAATTATAAAGCGGGCACAATGCGACAACCTCTAATCTTGCGCACTTCAATAGGGCTTAAACTATTTTTCTCCAGAAAGCAAAATAGGTGAGATAAATTTCGTTTTCATTTTAAATTAGATCGCCTCATTATCTGAACATTAGGCATGCTAGGAATTTGAATTTTTTTAAGAAATCGGATTTATCATTGAAAAAAAACGTAATATTTTTATATACTCCAAGAACAGGGATAATTCTTAGAACAAAACTTTATCATTACACGAGTACGCAGAAACCATAGATGTGTTCATATCAAAGGCTTCCAATTTATCTGAACAGGCTTGGAAAAATTGTTCAGTAATGTGTTAAAAGCAATATGTTGCCTTAAGTTTACGCTAGTACGTAGAAAGAGGGTTAATTTAATAATTATCAAATTTATATGACACTGGGATATGGTTAATGTTACATCGTTTCAAATAGTCTATCTTTCAGTTCAACATAACTCAAAGCAATCGCGCTATTGATATACGGGGTCATAGACCATTAGAAAAATGTTGTAAACGTTACATTTGTTTTCGTAATCACTATATGTTAACATATTTATCTCGTCATAGATATTACCAAGCTGATAAAATTGGTAGATATGAACTGAAATATTGCATATTCGATAAAAAGCTGCGGAGGAAAATCGATCGTTTGAGCACGCCTTAAGATGTGTTTTTATAACTCTGCGATAAACAAACCAGTTACTTGTAAAGCTGGAGTCGAATCAAAGTCATTGATTTTCCATTAATTACAAATTTATGAAGATGTCATTTGCAGATGTTGTAAACCTTTTGGATTGCACAATATTGCATTGTTTTCATTTTACGAATTTAGATTATAGCCAGTGCATAGTTTTCAAATTACAAAAAGAGGAATTCCCTGTTCATTCAAAGGAAATTCGAAGACATGTACTTTTGCATGGTTCTCATATACTTCTATAGCTTTATTTTAAGTAACAATTTCTTTTTGTAAAATTAAAGATGATTGTATTATATTATGGTGCATGGCATTGAAAGGATGTTATTTCTAATTGACCAATATCGTAGGTATTGAAATATAGAACTTAGTAAATAGATGTTGATATTGAACGTTAAATGCCTTTTAAAAAGTTTAATGGAATTACATTCAATATATTATAAGCTCTTCAGCGAACTGCCCAATGGGTTCGTACACTGGAAAAGTTTATTTTCTTAAGACAACCCCGTGTAGCATGCACCTTGGCATTATTCAAGCTTCTATTTTGAGCTCAAGACTTTTCTCTATAATATTGCTTATCTCTAATCCTATAATTCATTGAATTTACTTTAGAAATAGGCCATCAAAGTTTTACTAAATAAATTTATAAACGAATCCATCAACCGGTTGTCAACACAATAAGCGACGTGAAATGTCTATTTGTATTTAAAGACGCCTATGAGAATTTCAATAGTTATATATACTCATAGTCTGAACAATCCTTCTGTCTTTATCACTTGATATTGGAATATATACCTTATTAAGTAACAAAAATGAACGAAAGCAGTAAATAACATTTTTGATGCAGATAGAGCGTTCAGCTCTCCTAACAATGTATAGGAAACTCGAATCTCCTGGATATTTAAACAAAAATTTTGTAAATTTCCTACAAGTGGCTACCGAGTTATGACTAAATCAAGAAAAATTGACCTCGTGAATTTTCGATTAGTGCAGCCTCAGAATGATGTCATAATCGACAACAAATTTGGCCACAGTGTTGTTTCTAATACTTGAATGTATCAAACTCCAGGCATAATCAATTTCAAAAATGATGAAAAAAAGATGAATCTTAACATATATATATATATATATATATATATATATA
>CABFPE010000221.1:454697-480220 GCA_900660155.1 Hofstenia miamia | reverse complement strand
TATATATATTAATAGAAATAAATTCCTATATATATATATATATATATTATTAAAAGAAATAAATTCCTATATTACTATATTTTGGCATTATTAAAAGTTCAAAATTCTCTTTAAATTGTTTAGGATTTGTACCAGAAATTAATATTCATTTTGCTTGAGTTGCATAAAGCTTTTACTAAATTTATCATGTTCCTAGGTATTAGTTAAATCAAAACATATTATTTGATTAAAGCATTCAATTATAATTTAGTAGAAACACATTATACAAAATTAATTGTTTCATTAAATCCACCACAACATTAAAAGAAAAAATACATCTGGATAATTAATATAAACAATGTTTCCTCGCTTTGCAACACACATTTATAAATAATTTACGAGTTTTATGCATTGAAATAGTGACAATATACACTGTAAATATGTAATTGTTGACATAACTAAATAAGAGAATACAAAACATAATTTCAAATTAAACACTGAAAATGCAAGTAAATAATTAAACATAGCTAAACAATTTAACTGAATCTGTGAAATAAGAGAGTTTTTTCTATTTGAATTAGATATTTATTATTATTAAACTAAGCCTCCCAGTTTGGATATGGAGTGCTAAAAGCCAGTTAATTTTTTTAGTTAATATATTTCCTGTTTTAATTTTATAAAGATATAGTAGGTAGAATTGCGATTTTCAGACGTGTTTACTAAATATGACAACGCAAACTAAATTTAATTCTCTAAATTCTGATAAAATAGGAATTGCTGTTTATGTTGAATGAGAATGAACCCGATATAAATTCACAGTATAACATATAATCGTTCCGCAGTGAAAAACGTAATGCTTCCAAAACTCGATTGTATGGACAAGCTCGTAACTTAAAGAGCATTGTAAACTTTAAGTATTCTCAAGGAGACATTTGAAAGTGATTTATTTCGTTTTAATGCTAAAAGATTAACAAGTTCGGAAAGAAACAAATCATTTTATTGATGAGCAGTAATTTCAGAGAAAAACAGCATGTTATTCAAATTTTTTAGCCCTTCAAACAATAATTGGGGCCTGCACCTATAAATCCTAAACAATTCTGTTTCCGAAAATATTGGTAATTTTAAAGTGGAGGCGAGCCGTTATCATCTGGCCCAGCCCATTACTAAACCCACTATATTATTCTGCCTAATACTTAATCTATAATTATGTTTTTTGCTAAGATTTTACGTATCTAATAGTATATGCATTCGCTGTTTGAACTTTTCTTTTGTAATTTAACAACAACACAAAATTGCATTACAAAGTTTTGTCTAACCCATGTTTTCATGATTTAGTCACATTTAACTGAGAAAGCGTTTGATTTCGCGAACAATTTTGGAATTTTTCATAAACGCCTTGATATTATAATGTATGGAATTAGAGATCTCAGTCGAGTCCCGTAAAAATTGTCCGCACAATTATTTCTGGTTCCGAGCACTGAGATATAGGGTGCTAGACTTATGCATATGTTGAACTAGCAGTGGCGTACGCAGGGGGTATAGTGGCATGTCCCCCTCCCCGTCAGGTTTCCAAATTTGAATTTGACTGGATAAATGGTTAAAATTGAAAAACTTAAAAACTAGGATCGTGAAATGCATTTTTAGGGTCTATTTTTTCAATATTTTCAAAAATTTTCCCGCCCTTCGCCCCGCAGTGGATAATAACGATGATGTCCCCCTACGTCAGAAAATCCTGCGTACGCCTCTGTAAACTAATACATGAAGGACAATTTTATTTTTCCATATACATGCATAATTGTGTTCGAATATTATGGCGATATCAAATCCAATTGATCCGTACAGGTTGAAATTGAAGAGTTAGCCTCAGTCCGGTTACATGATTTGTTTTTATTGGTCCAGCAACGGAGCAGATCTAACAGGACTACTAATCTAATTTCACCAGGGCAATGATTATCAGTTTGAATAACTGCAATGGAAGTAGTTCACAATTTATCAAATTCAGTACGTAAAATCTTATTATATTTTATAAGCTATAATTTATAAGTTTACAAAATTAGCTAAAAGCATTTGTAATTAGCATTCCAAATTGAATATTGCTCTGTAATTCAACATTACAAGCATATATAAGTATTAAAGAGTCAACTCACATAGTAATCAAACGTAGAGTCATAGAGACTCAAATCCAAAACCCTGGCTAAGAGAGGGCCAGGGGGCATGGTCCGTCCTGTTGGGCCACTTGACCCCCTTCCTCATGGCATCCTGGATACAAAACTCATAGTAATAATTCTAATATTCTGTAACTAATTTAGAGTGAATATATTTTAGTTAAAATATACAAAATACAAAGTCATTCTATTTAAAAATTCAATGAAAAAGTGCGAAACTATTTCATATGAGTAAAACTATGATTAATTTTATGAAATTTGCAGGGCCATGCCCCCCCTAAATTTCAAATGCAAGCCACGGGCCTGCTTAAATCTAAAGTTTAAGAGGCTTAATCGATAATATGTTGCCATAGTCAATTCTAAATTTCATCTTATTTATCTATATATATAAACTTAACACTTTACAACTTATATATATATATATATATATATATAAATCAATTAATTTGATTCTTATAATTGACCCTTGTAGATACACTTATTGTACATATTTATTTTTTTAAAAAACTCCCTTATATTATAATTGATCTCAAGTCACAAATTATCTGAAAATGACATGAATTGTTTTTATTATGAAAAAGAATTGACAAATATGATATTTGATTTAGATTTTCAAATAGTCCAAAAGCATAATTTACTATTTGAAATTATTATAGAAATAACTAATTCTTGGATTATTTTGAATACTATCTGTAACATTCAGTTGGATTCAAGTGTTTTTTGTCGCTGTTTTTCAGTATATAAATAATGTATTTATAATATTCATGAAAGTAAAGAACTATCATGAATTGAAAAAAATTCCCATAACACGGGCAATTACACATATGTAGATATTATATTTTTTAAAATTTTTAAAAATGTGACTAAAATCATAAAATACAACGATCTAAGTTAAATATATATAGTCTTGAAAAATTTGTTATTTTTTTTATGTTTGAGAGTATGGTGTATTTAGATTAATCGTTGTTGTAAATTTTATTTTGAATATGATCTAAATTCTATAGTGAAAATTTTAAAATTTATTGAAAAAACTCAGTCTAATAAAATGATATTTAAAGAGAATAATTAAAATGCTATCATATTAGATTTATATTATAAAAGAAAAATTATATATCTTCTTATGTAGTGAGATGAAGATAATTTTAAGAGCTCTTGTGCAAATTTTACCTATGACTGTATATATGGTAAAAAACAAAATTAAAAAAATATATTTCTTCTCACATATATATATATATATATATATATATATATATATATATATATATATATATTTGTATATTAAAGTTTTCGAAAAATTTAAATGCTAAAACTGTCGCATGGCTTCGGATGAACATTTTCAAGGGAATAAGATTATATCAGATTTTGATATAAATATTTATATATATATATATATACATATATATATATATATATATATATATACATATATATTATAATTTTTTAATTTTAATCTGCATATATTTTAAGATATCTTTGTTCTACGCCGGGTTTATAAAGTGTAGTACATATAACACAAGTTTCTTAAAACTCAGTTAAAAATTTTGTACTCTTCGGAAGAGTATATAGGCACACGCGTTGGGGCGGTGTGTATCAAACCGCAAAGGATATATAGATGGTATATACACCTTATTAATAGTCAATACACACGCAAAAAATATAAGTAAACACTAGTGAACATATATTTAAATTGGCTATGGTCAGCGCAATAATCACATCCGAAGCGTATATGCACATATACGTATAACTTTAAGAAATTTTGAAGTACGAGTTAATGAACATCTAAAAAACCATATGCAAACAGAGATATATCATAATTTACATAAAGCATACGAAATTATCTTAAAATATTAGTTAAAGATCAAAAGACAGATGTAGCAGACTCCCTAGAAATTTGAGAACATCTAAATAGAAATCTTTTTTTTTCTTTTTCAATCAAATTTTAATTAACAGTCAAACTAATAATGAGCTTTGTGAATTTTAATTTTATAAATTTTGTAAAATATTATACCTATTACCGCATTTCATGATAGCGTGATGTAGCAACGTTAAATTGCGTAACGCGTTGTTAAATTTCTGTTTTGTTTATATTTTATTTTTAATATGGATTAGTATCACATTATCTTAAAAACAGATTTCAATTCATTCAATCACTTGATTACAAATGCAGCTAAATTAGATAATAAGTGCTATGATATAAGTTCTGCCAATGAGAATATAGCAAAATATAAAATATGAAAATAAATATAAGGCATGTGCAATGCATATCACATTTTATAAAATGCTAAGAAAGACCTTGTTGCACAATTCGTCACTCTTCAGGATTTAGGAATGTCTCAATAAGCTGTATCTCCGCAATGTGATATGTGTCAAAACGTTGTTCATTGTTGTCGTGCGCGTCACATTGGATCTGGGCGTTTTAAGGCTCGAAAGCATCCATTAAGAACACGAGTCACTACTGAAAGAGTTTATAATCTCAATATGCGTTTTGTGAAATGCATACCGATCACATCTTCAACAGAAATTCGAAATCAACTGACAGTACCTGTTAGCAGACACTGTAAATAAATAGTTTTATCCAAATAATTTCAATAAATAATATTGGAATAATTTATTTTACCAACAGAAAATAAAAACCTCGAAAGATATTTCAATAAATTATTTCCAGTGTGTGCCTGTAAGTGATCATGCACTTTGGTGGAGACTGAGTAAAGAAAGAGGGCTTAAATCATACAATCGTCCCAAAAGCCATTGTTATTTAAGACGAATATAAAAAAAGAATATCATTTTGTCAATACTACAAAGAAATGACTTCAGAGGATTGGCACAAAGTGTTATTCTCTCATGAGACAATGTTACGATAATATTATAATTGCCACATAACTGTGTGTTGGCCTCACGGTCTGCAGTACAATAAATTTCACTTGCAAAATAAAACTAGTTTGGTGTCAACAGATAATTGAGAAGCATTGCAAAGAATTTAGTGGTGTCTATTACATATAGAATTTGTGCTGTTCTAGATGTCAATGATGGACTAATATATATTAGAAACATGTAAACTTTTATTCCATTAAATTTTAGTAATTCTATGAATTTTACTCCATTATCTAAGAAATTTTATTTGTTAAATATACACCTATGTTGTATACAGTTTATTATATGAATATTGAAGTGATGCTAATCCAGTGACCGCGACTGTTTATATATATATATATATATATATATATATAAGTTGGATTTATGGAAAAAGAAATACTCTAATACAGTTTTATACGAATGACAAATTTATTGCACGAAGCTCATCAGAAATGAGTGACAGTTTGCATTTTGGAAAAAAAATGAAATATTTTGTAGATTTTCAATTTATATAAATGAAATAAATACGTCGAAATGAGTTAAAACATCATCATATATTCTACTTTCTTCTTAGTATTAATTATGCATTACAAAATCTAAATTGAGTGTAGAACGAATTGAGATAAATGACTGGCGGATTGTTTCTATATAAAATATGGTCTTAAGGTCTATTTCATTACCTAAACTTCAATCAAAGACTCTGCATATAGACACCAGACGCCAGTTTTATTAATAAGATTCTATTTACGAATTCTATCAAATTTCCACGGTCAGTTACGAAAAGGCTTTTTACTATGTAAATATTTACTAAATAAATATTCTTCAACGATTAGTCACTCCTCCCATTTGAAAACGTTTAGTAAGGGTATCATTTTATGTGTACTGCTAGTCAATTCTTCATTATGCTGCTAAAAAAACTTTAGAGAACTTGGTTGATTTAATAATAACATCCTCATCCATTTCATATATTTTTGCTTTAAATAACAGCAAATTAGCAATTTTTACTTATTGTTTTCATTGCTTAATCTTTTAGTGTAAATAAAAAAGGCTTAGACCCTATCTGCATAAATAATTTTAATAACACCAGAAGGAGCAAAAGTAAAATAGAGTGTGATAATATATTGTGATATAATTTAATTTTATAAAAATTAATATGCAAGTTGTTTATGTATTGTGAAACTAAAAATTTTTGATTTTGAATATTTACTTACTCCCTAACAGCACTTACAGAAATTTTGTAGAACACGACGAATTCTGACTTTGCGCAAAGGCGCCCTGAACTAGACTTGGATGGTATAATTGCAGAAAACTTTGGTTTTAGACTTAAACAATATGTATGGAAAGTTTTTGAATGATTTTGCAAAGTTCAGATTTTCCAAAAATAATAAATTCATATTTTATCATAGTCCTCATACAGGAAACCGGAATAAGTTTTACCAAACATTTTCATCATAACAAGAAGCACATTTACCCATTGACATAGATGTACCATATTCCAGGATACTTGGAGAACATTGTTTGTAAATGTGGAAAAAGTTATATGAGTTTAAAGATACAATGGCAGTCTAGATTTAACTGAAATGCACCCAATTAATTTAGTTAATATCAGCTGCAAAACTGCGGCGAATTGTGTTTTTAGCTGATGAGTAGGAGAGTATAAATCAAGTAGCATTGCTTTAAGCTGTGACGAAATTGCGGCTAAAAAGATTCATGAGTGCGAAAATAATTAAGTGATAAAGGAGGGTGAAGAATGTCACTAAGCATGACATTAAGTTGAAGGAGGGAAACATAATTTATTCAAAAGATAATATCATATCTTGTCAATTGGCAAAATATAGAAAATAGGTTGTGAAACAATGGAAATTGCGGCTAAAAAGATTCATGAGTGCGAAAATAATTAAGTGATAAAGGAGGGTGAAGAATGTCACTAAGCATGACATTAAGTTGAAGGAGGGAAACATAATTTATTCAAAAGATAATATCATATCTTGTCAATTGGCAAAATATAGAAAATAGGTTGTGAAACAATTCTTTGCTAAAAGTGATTACATAGCTAGCAAAATACAACTGTTTGCTACACTTCTTGCAATATGCATATAACAAAATAGAAAAGTAATTTGAATTGTTTGTATGTCTATGTGGTTAATTCTGTACATTGCATTATGGTTTGAAAAAATAGATTTACTTTTATTCATTCTGTAAGAATAGTCACATTTCAATGATAATTTATTACAAAATTTGTTGTAAACCAGATCGAAAGATTCACCAATGATTCATATAGAACTTGATTATAATGAATATCTGTAGGTAATATATTTTGCTAATTTTGCTTCTCATACATATCATAAGAATAAAGTTACTTTTGTATTAATAAGAGCTACGAAGAACATTCGAAATGAGTAGATCTAATGAAAAACTAGTTTTTTTAACTGTGATAGGACACTTATTTTGCAATAACTTTCTCAATAATGGATGGTAAGCATTAAGTATGTTGAAATTGTAGAGTTGAAGATTTTTATTGTTTTAGTTGAGATAGAATTTGAAATATTACGTTAATGAAATTCATAGCAAATTACTTAATGTTTTTTGGCAAGTTCTTTTAACGTATCCTAATAGTTGATTTTCAAAAAAAGTAATTTACAATTTTTATGAATTAGCTCAGTGATAAGCCTTTTTTAAAAAGCTTTGAAATTAAAAATGCTCATGTTTGAAGAAAGTCTTGGTAATAATAATATTATAATACTAACAAACTCCACTGTTGCAAACTATTGTAAGACTTATAACTGACAAATTGTACGCTTATTGACATTGTTATGCTGAAAATTCTATAACAGCATATGTTAAAGTGCTATGAAAAAGCTTTGAATTCAAAAACTTGTCAATCATAAGTCTCATTGTAAACATCTGATAATGATTGAAAACCTAAACCGAACGTTTTAAAATATGTTATTATTCGTTTCATAAATTTCTAATAAAAAATATATTATGCATTCAGTAAATATATTTAATTTTTGCAAATTGGTTACTAGACTTTCATATTTTTATATGGTTAGAACAAAAATAGAATATATGAAATTATAATACTATTACCTTGATATATATATATATATATATATATATATATATATATATATATATATATCAATCCAGACAATTTTAGAATAATTTTAATATCATACAAATCAAAAATATCTGATGCCATACTAATTAAAGATCATTAAAAATCAATGCTACTAAATAGGCAGAAGAATATAAGATCACTGTATCTGTATTAATTAATTATTGTAGTATATTGTAAAATCTGCATCAACTTCCCACCGCAAATTTTTATATTTCTGAAGTTGACTAAATTATATTAGAAAACATTAAGCAATGTGCTCTATTCCAATTAATATAAATCTTAGCAAAATATGCTTTAAATATATATATATATATATATATATATATATATGAAGAGCAAATTAAAATATGAAGCTAATGGAGTGCGACTTTCATGCGGACTTCTGCCCAGATGATGCACTTTTATCTAAATATCAGATGTTGCAAGTTATTGAAGCTAAATTATAAACTTAATGAATCGTGCTCTACTTCAATCTGGTGCTTTGATGAAACACATGACTTAATTGTTAATCCACGTGTTATTCTATTGGTTGAAACTTTGCAATTACCTGGCCTCAGTTGCTATTGGAGAAATAGAACTTGTTTTGAATAAGCAATAGAAAAGTTTCTTTTGTCATAACCTTTATAATTATAATAGCTTGAACTTGCATATAATATAATTTACTACATTTCAAGATGTAACGTTAAATGCATTTTTATGCAGTGCATTGGTATAATTGAACTTAAACAAACGCTTAAAAAATAATTATACATGCTTGGTATTCTATTTTGTGAAGTTAATTGATTCATATATTATGTTTATAACCCAAACTGCAATAATATTTATAGTCCGAGATGTTATTCTTAACTTAGTGTAGTCAACTAGAGATATCACATCCAAAATGCAAGATTTTTGCATATCAATTAAAAAAATCAATTGTCGTGTAATTTTGCATTTATAGGTATGGTTACTACTAATACTACTACCTTTTAAGGCTTTTTATTAAAAAGCTTATGTATAAACTACAAATTCATTATAAGACAATGTTACATTATTAATCCAATGAAATGTGGCAACAGAAATTTTAGAAAACACGAAAAATCTGAGAACATTATTTACGAGTACTGTCTTGTTTAAGAAAATGTTTTAATAAATCTTTTGGGTTGAATGGTATTTCTACATTCTAGAGGTATCTTATTAAATAATTTAGATGCATGTACAAACAATGAGTTGAAGGCATTTTAATTTTTAAGGTGATGGATTTTTAGAAATTTTTGTGGTCGTCTATTAAATTTTGTTTACTATTAATGTGCTTTGAAAATGTTAGTTTTTCCAAAGAATATGTCAAGGAGATAAAGGTATGCCAAATACATTATATATTTTGTTGGTTTCATCACATGAAATTTTTTGTAAAATTTAGTTAAGTGAGTGTATCTGGGTACTTCAGCAACTTTTTTGATGGCCCAGTTGCTCATTTTATTAATCTTGTTCTATAAATACTGGCCAATTGCAATCAAAGCGCCATAACTTGTAATACCACAAATATGTGAACAGGTATCATTTATGAGAAGATATTTAGGTAAGCAACCTCTTAGCAATGAAAGCATTCAGTTGAAACCTTCAAGTCATCGAACCATATTTTTCAAAAACCGTTTAAATCCATTGCTTTGATAGGAATTTTCGAAGAAATCCCATAGAATATCATAAACTATTTTTTTGCTTAGCTTTGGATTATCAAAGAAGTCAAAATTTTACTTCAGAATTAGATAGTTAACAATAACGCTAATTCTATTAAAGTACCAGTGATCGGCAGAATTCTTCTTTGTTTTCTTCATAACAAATAGTAAATTTTTTTATTTTCGACTGTATTTAAATTCAAATGAAAGGTAGTCTAAAATATTGATTAAATCACATTTACTATATCGATAAAATTGATAAACATCCTTTAGCTGATGATATCACGAAACTGGTAAAAGTTTGTAGTAAATTAACTTTTTTCTGAAATCTTTCAGGTTTATCTATATCTGTGGAGCTTACATACTAAATAGGAGAAGCATGGAATAAACTTGGTATGATAATTGACGTAAATAACTTGAATTTAATTTTAATTTAAACATTCGACTAAAAGAGTATATTTCGTTCAACTTCAGCATTGTCAATTTACAAAAGTTTCCATCTAAATATGCATTATTTAATTAAAAAATATTATGATGTAATTAAACGTTGATTAAAGGAATTTGTGCTGATCTTTGATGTTAAGACTTGGTTGCATTGATCGTACCTATATACTTTCTATTACTTTTAAAAGTTCGGGTATGGTTGACGTAGTTTCGTGCTCTTTAATTCCTCTGCTTAGTTGTCTGCCACTATATCCAATATAGTCCTCACCACAGATGCAATTGATTTTATAGATTTGGATTTATTGGACATCACATCTTTGTAATTGATGTTAGTTTTAGGTTTCACTAAGCTTTCGCACTGTATAATCAAACTTTACATTTTCTTTTATATAGTTTATTCTTCGTATTTTAATTACCACATCTGTTGTGTGCTTACCTCTACATGTATTCCAAATTATTCGAATGTTTTCCTGTTTTGTTCAATATTTCATCCATTGTTTCTTTAATAAATTTGTTAATAAAATTACTTGGATATTCGTTCGTCAGATTCAACTTTAATTTGATTATTTCTAGGTTTATGATGTCATAAGAACTTTGAGTCAAATATATCTCTTTTGGTCTCATGCTTTTATTAAAATTACTAAAGACAGTTAACAACAATAAATTTAAATTTAGTAGATGATGGTAAATTTAAAAGTTATTCAAAAGTAAGAAAGTATTATCCTAGCCAAAGCATATACTAAGTCCACAAATAACATAAATCAAATAACTCATTGGTCAGATCCACCCATTTATCGCTGATTAAGATAAGTTGAGGCTGAGAGCCTTAAAATGAATCGAGCAAAGCATTTAGAAAATGTTCGCAATGACATCCATCTCGCATTTCGAAATTAATGATTTTAATCTCACTGATTTACACATGGTACCATGTACCAGTGGTCCACTGGTGGCGAAAAAATGCCAATAGTGGCAATTGCAACCACCCATAGCCACCAATGGACCACGGATGGTAAATTTTGTGGCAGCAGTACATTGTTCAACAACAACAACCTGAAACAATTGATTTTTGATCCATGAATATTTTATCGATGTGAGGTTACAAATTGAACAAAATTTAGACAACATACTAAATGTATTTTTTATAATAGTAAATGTTGCCTCTTATTAGTAGAAAACCCTGTAAAAATGATCTATTTTGTTTTCTCAATCAATTTGAGACTAATCCTGTTGTGTCAACCTTGCTTTTCGTCATAGATTCGAGGAAACTTTGCGGACAATTATTCGAAGAAATTTATTTTGTTGACAGATGTTCTTGCATTACAAACGAATAATAAAATCAAATTAATACTAAAAATATAATTCGTTAAGAATTACACCAAATCTTAATAAATTTTCTCTATGCTGCTATCTCTATATAAATGTGCATCTGAAACTGCTTTCCTGATATAATTATAAAATTTATATGTTTGTATTGCATATGTTGCATATAACTTTAATTTCAAACATATAAATCATTATCTAAAAAATTTAAGTGTGATAAAGGAAGCGGCAGGCAGTTGTGCCGACTGTTTTCAGTTGTAATTGGAGAAAATGATTTTTATCAATACCAATTATCACAATTAAGGTAAGTAATAGAATATTGATTATTATTGCTGTTCATAATATTAAATCAATTATTACATAACTCATATAGTTGAATTGTTCAACAAGAAAAAACTTACCCAAAATACAGAATTTTACATTATTTAAATGACGAAAATGATCAGTAATTAGTTTAATGTTTAGAATTTATAAAAAAAGGAAATTTAAAAGAATTGGAAACTTATAAATATGTTGTGTAAGCATAAATAGTTTTTCTTCATTTGTTCAAATAAATTCCAATGGGCAAGCAGCGTTTACCTTGCTTACCCTTAATGCACGCCTCTGATGCATGTCTATATAATAATCAACATAACTATTGAGATAAGCGTTTTGTGTACATATATTTGACNCTCTATGCTGCTATCTCTATATAAATGTGCATCTGAAACTGCTTTCCTGATATAATTATAAAATTTATATGTTTGTATTGCATATGTTGCATATAACTTTAATTTCAAACATATAAATCATTATCTAAAAAATTTAAGTGTGATAAAGGAAGCGGCAGGCAGTTGTGCCGACTGTTTTCAGTTGTAATTGGAGAAAATGATTTTTATCAATACCAATTATCACAATTAAGGTAAGTAATAGAATATTGATTATTATTGCTGTTCATAATATTAAATCAATTATTACATAACTCATATAGTTGAATTGTTCAACAAGAAAAAACTTACCCAAAATACAGAATTTTACATTATTTAAATGACGAAAATGATCAGTAATTAGTTTAATGTTTAGAATTTATAAAAAAAGGAAATTTAAAAGAATTGGAAACTTATAAATATGTTGTGTAAGCATAAATAGTTTTTCTTCATTTGTTCAAATAAATTTCAATGGGCAAGCGGCGCTTACCCTTAATGCACGCCTCTGCTTTCGCGCATTGTCTTCTTGTAACTTGGGAAAATGTCATAAAACACCGTTTACATTTCACTGGCTAACAGCGCATTTCTGTTTAAAATTCAATCGAACTCAGCATAGTTCCGAACACGGCCTAATCAAAATATTCAATACCCGAACAAGATCGGCCTCGGAAATGTAGCCTTTGATTCGCAGTATATAATTGCTTGAATCTCTTTACAGTCAAATCTAGTGGTGACTAACATTAGTAATTTTTGGCTAAATCAATCCAGGGCCTTCTAAATATACATGTATATTTAGAAGGCCCTGATCAATCTAAGCTTTGATCCCGATCCAACCCGACCCCGATGTCATTCTCAAGTCAGCATATACCATTTTAAACATGCCTTCTCTTTGAAGTTCAATTTCAAAGCTTACACTTCTATAGTTATTTTATTAAATAGTTACTTTCATTAGTTGTCCAACAAATTCAACAGCCCTTTTTATTCAATTACTGCAAATTATTGGTAATAAAAATGGAAAATATTATTTTACCCTCAAATAACTATTTCCATAGATGTGGTAAAAAACTAATTTTTTGATTTTCTAAGAAAAATTCAGGGAGAAAATTTAACAAAAAGCTCAACATAATTGGCAAGTGCTTATTGCATATGGAGAATCAACCTTTTAGTAATTTAGCTGAATTGAGTGGTTACAGCATGGCTATTGAATCCAGCTGGCTTAATTAAGTTTTAATAGACATTGTTCAATATCATGATATAAAAACACTTCTACCGTTGTCCACTTAGAATTAATATTAAGTTAGTGACTGATGTGGTGTGAAATAAATTATGCCTGAGGTCATGACCTTTTTTCTATTGTGGAAAAAATTGCATGAAAATCAGTAGTTACAAATTTGAAAATTTTCAAACAGATTTTAATAAAGATTATTTATTTCAAAAAGATTTTTTCTATTCCTACACAAATCACGGAAATCTGATTAAATATGTTGATTGAAACTATTTAAGATTTTTAAGACCTAGAGGAATAGGCTAGACTAATTTTCCAAATTTTTAATCCTTTCATTAATTACTACACTTATCTAAACTCAATATGCTTGATGCCAAAGTGTGCATCTTACCAAAACCAGTTTTTTTGGGTTGCTTTGATGTCCATATAATGTACAGCAATGGAAATTAATTGGTAAATTCATGGGTTTTTAAGATGGCAACATTTTAATAGGACTACCAATTGCTTAGCAATTCAATTTAATCAAAAAATTGATATAAATCTCCCTTTAAATGTCAGAAAATTTATTTTAAAATTTTTCAAATGCAATAGCTACTCATTAAAAAATATTTGATTTCGTTCATTAAACTTTAATAAGACTATACCATATATGGCTACAAATTTGAAAAATTCATTGGTTTTTTATCTTCCTAAAAAATATATATCAAAAAACTAACTTGTGTAAATTCCAAGTTGCTGTCAAGAAAAATGCTTAGGTTAAAATTTTTTGATGTAGACTACCATACGTTTTAAAATTAGATTTTCAAGGAAAAAGCAAAGATAACCTGCTAGTGTATTAATTTAACAACACTGATTAGTAAATATTTACAAACAGGTTGACAATAGTGGTACACTATTTAGTCGATAAGATTTGTCATTCTAATATTTTATAGCAGTGGACAGATGTATTGACGCTTAGGTTCTATTGTATATGTCATAAACTACTATATAACAGTGTTAAAGAAGTTCATTTATATGCATACTACAGATGTTTCGTTAACTATATTAATATTATTAAATATCTATTTTGGTTACTTTACAAATGAATGTGTACATTGTTACCATAATACGTTATAGTACTAACATTTCAAGTTGGCGATCATATTGGATAATATCATTTTGTAATGAACGAAATGCCTTAAAACATTGACATTTTGACATTAAAATAGTTAACATAGTTATTCAGTAAACCTTAACACCTATTTTTTGTAATTATTCAATTTATATAGTCAAAGCAATGCAAAAATAGGCAATATATAAAATAAAATAATTATATTTTGATTTCTAGCATTAATTAATGATTTGTATGCAAGCTATAAATTATATGCACATAAGTCTAAAACATAACTGCAAGAAGCTGAGAGAAAAAATAGAGGTTTATAAAAGAATAAATTACGAGCTCATTGAAATAAGTGTTTGTGTAACTATATAAGTTCAGTAGGTGGTTCATTAAATATATTGCATTTTTGTGTACTAATTCAATAGTTGATGCAGATCTTGTCTTTGGACATGTTTGTTATTCTTCATTTTCACTTCCCTGTGAAACATCATGGAATCAGAAGAGAACGCTTTCAAAAGTTTCATCAAGCATTTCTAGGTTTTAAACATCGTGCCTTTTTTATCTCTAAGCTTGCTAAATATAATGAATCAAATTTCAATCTAACAATCGTGTACGCATATTAATGATTTGCTGCTGGAGTTTTTTTGATTGGTTGCAGTCGGCCGCTAATTTTTATTTTCTACGGTAGCTGGCCGCAATATTAAAAGCCCCAATCGGCCTTGGCAGCAAGTATTGAAGCCGTTCCCGTCCTCAAAATTTTAATTATATATAATATTAATCACATCTCTCCTAATTTATCTTGCCTTACAATTATCTTTATTAAATCACGTTATTCATTGCAAAAACCCTGTTTCATTCAGTGCTAAAAATCTTGACTTGAAAATTGAAGTCGTGGCCGGAAGGATTAAGGTTGGCTAAATCGCAGACTAATGCATATATGGATAAATTCATATTCAGTCTCAATTCTCTATTAAGAGACCAAATCATTTAAGAACGTGATATCCAGTGAGATTTATCGGAATAACTTTTCCACGTGAAATCAAAGTTAGGAAGAACTCTAGAGATGGCGACGAAGTCGCAAGGGTCCAAATCCAGGAAACAGTTCTAAATTTTGCTGGGTCAGATAGCGACATGATTTTATGTAGTTCAATAAAAAGGCATGCAAATAATTTTTTTCATTACATAAAAATAAATGGAATTCTAAACTTTATCAAAATTTAGATTTTAAAACTCATATTGGTATTTCTCCAATTATATTCGTTTTTTGTTATCAATATTTCAACTCGGCTCCTGTTTGAAATTTAAGATAAATGAATAGCCAAAAACATTTCTTTATGGAAAACCAAGAACTGAAAAGGGAGGAAAAGTCGTTTAAAAGTTCAAAGAATCGAAAATAAGATAATGGTTAACATCTGCAAAAACAAGAAAAGTTAATTAAAAGTCAACACCATAAACTTTAAATTAAGTTTTATAATTAAAAACCAGACTAAACTGTATCCACCAAGTGCAGACAGTGCAAACTGATATTTCGAATTGCCTACCATATGGCTAATTCTATTTTTGGGTATCTGTTAGCCCAGACAGGTTATGTCACCAAAAACCTTTGCATATGCACTTTTTAAAATTTATTTTGATGTAAAAAATAAATATTTTAAAAAACAATAAAAAGTACAGCAAGGATTGTCATTTTGAATTAAAGGATATTAACAGTAAAACAAATTGTTATTTGATTTGAAACGTATGTTAGATACTTAGATTGTCATTCAGTACACACGATTGGCAAATATTTTACTGGACAACAACGTTATTCAAACAGCAAAACTACTTTAAAAAACTTATAGTTGATTATGGTTGATACTGAATCAAGACAACGTTAAACAAGTAGATTGATCAGATAACAATAATTACAATTTACTTTGTCACATCCACTGCAAAGCCTACTAAAAGGTTTCGAGTGCAAGAGTAAATATTAATCTCTTTGATAACTGACAGAAGTACATCTTAGACATGTGTTCAGTCTCGATTGGCGGATAGCCAAATGAAATCATATTATCTTATGTGTATACTTAATTCTGTTTCAATATATATATATATATATATATATATAGNTAAATTATTTTGCTATTCTAGCCATACATCTGTCAAAACAAATCTCAAGAGGTAAATATTTCTGCTTTCACCAATTTTAGTATTCAAGTTTTTGGCCTCATTTATTAATTCGTAAGCTAATAAATATACTACATTGTTGAATATATAATCTTAATGAGCTTATTGTGCTAAATATTTATTTAAAAACAAATTATATATATATATATATATATAGACTTGTCAAATAACTGAGCCGAACCGAGCCGAGTTTAAAAACCTGCATTGATATACGCCGAGCCCAAAACTAGTCTTATTTAGGCAAATCAAATTTATAGTTCTGCTTGTAAAATTTGATTATGCAGATTATTATTTTTTTTCGTTGAAAATACCTTTCTTATAATCCTATTTTAAAATGTATATTCAATAATAGCAAGAGCGATGTAAAAGATCCTGAAGGCGCAATATTTTTAGAAAGAATTTTCGAGTTGAGACGAGCTTAACTGAAGATCTAGCCGAGCTTAAAAATTTTGGATAGTTGAGAAGTCTGTATATATATATATATATATATATCATTTTGTCACATAACAGCTTAAAGATTCAATTATATAAACTTTAGATATTAACACACTAATTATTCTGTTCTCAAAATTGCTATCCATCAGAACTGGATTTACTAAATAGAAAAATTTCAAAGAAGTTGCATTCGCCATGCTTAAAAATTTTAAATATAGACTATAATGAATTAAGAGGATTTAAGATTTTACCGATTTCCATCGAATTTCATTTATTGAACTTAATACTTTTAAATAAATACAACATTGATCTATATGATTGCATGCAACATATTTTAAAGAAAGCCGGTTTTAGAACATATGAAAAATCAATGCTACAATCTCTAAAAATGATTAAAGCTATATCATCATCGAATTTAGTAAAATTCATCCTAAACAATAGTAACATCGACGAATCTGCAAGACCAAGCTATTTCAAATTTAAAATATATAAGTTTTTTTGGTAATAACTTTAAGTCTAAAAGATAGTTCTTAGTTCCTATCCTGTGACTGCAGTAAATGTCGTGCATCTAAATCACTTTATATAAAATACCATGGTGTAATATTCATATATATTTTAAAGTAACATTCAACATTGAAAAACTCAAATTTGGCCATTTCACTGGATAAATTTTCTTTAAATTTTTAGTAGTTTTGTACCATTTAAAATAGTAATAGAAGTCATTTAGTATTATATATATAAATTTATATATATATATAATATATATAGTATATATATATATAAATATAAATATATATATATATATATATATATATATATATATATATATATGAATCTATTTGAATTTTATACCTTATAATTTCTTTTAAATGCCATTTGAAAGATAACCTTGCTAAGTGGTACATCAATAAATTCTGTTACCTTTATAAATATTCAATAAATGATTTCTTGAAGAAAGTTTCCTTTGATTCATTAATGTCTCACCTTACAGATTGGCATTTGTCAACCAGAAGAATTTAAATAAATTAATTGAATTTGTATTCAGTATTTGTAGCCTAAAGTAATTTTTGAAATAAACTCATCAATTTTCTTGATTTGTCTAGACACTAGGTGTTTTATGAAGAAGAACATAAAGCAATTCAAACTTTTTCAGTTATTTCAAAATTGGAAATTCATATTTTGTAAAGTACATAAATACTGATTGATGCTAATTAATTACATCTATTGTACATATTTCACTGCTAAGAAGTAGCTTTTGTATAAAAAATTTACTATGTTACTTCAAAAGTCATCATTATATTTCAATATTAAGGAGTCAAAATTTAATATAAAAAATATAGTTAATGCCTTATTGATGATGATTATTATCATCTATCTTCACAAATTAGGGTTGACCTTCACTCTCGGGTGTCTAATAATCCTGCTTTTACCTCTGGTTGTACAAACTATAAATGGGATTATTTCTACTTTCATCAAATTTCAAAATCTCTATTTTTCTCTCAGCCTGTCAATCATATGTTCTCATTTCCTTGATTCATTATCACTACATATTTAGAACGCACGGTGAGATGTAGAAGAGGAATTGATTTAATTATCAGGTGAAACAAATAATCCTGTTTTACATAGTATGAATCATAACTATGAATCCAATTGAGATAATTTAAGTGTAATTATTATATATTATATAGGAAGAATTTGAATTTTTGGGCATCTTTATGAGCCTACATTTTTTTCAAATTATAAAGATTAAAAACAAATGCTTAATAAGTATTTTAGATTGGATTCCAAACACGAATATAAGAAAATCATTTATTTTTTACTGCTAAATTCAATAATCTGACACTTTATCTCCTTTAAAATGTCACACTCTAAGTGACACTGGAGAATGTTTATTTTTTGACAGAAATGTCTTGTAAGGCAAATTTGGATAGCTTTTACAGATATGGTTTATGTCTATCTCAAGGGCTGATATAGAGGCAGGGCCGAGGGGGTGGGCCCTCTCTAAAATAAGAAAAATTCATTAGAATTGTACCATAAAAATAACAAAAGAAAATCTTTAATACCATCAAATGTTGTGAATAGGAACAATTTTTTAAGTTTTTCTCAAATATCTGTAAAATGTATTTCATTTACCCTCTACACTATAATGTGCCCAATGGAGCCTGAAATTTCATTTATATAAACATAAGAACATTTAATTTTCAGAAATTGTTTTAAAATTTAAATGTATTTAAATTTACACTTTCAGAGTGGGTGAATAGGAACACACGTGTGATTTCTGTTTGGTATTTTAATTTAAGCATAATATGATAAATTATTTTAGTTTTAAAAAATGCAAATAAAATTAGATGAGGATAGCTACGACTACGATTAATTTATACACAAAAGAACAATGTAATATATTAAGCATAGCATGAGTAATAATCACATAAAATATTCTCATCTCTACCAATTCTATTTCTTAACACTGTTACTACTTACTCCCCTTTGATGATACTCCATGGGGTTGGTAATTTTTTTTTATTAATTTCAACACAATGCACCTACTCCAAAAATCCAAAAACAAATTTGTGTGCCATGTCAAAAATCTGCACAACTTTTTTTAATTTTAGAAATAATTGATTTTAGCAAGAGCTATACATTTTTGAATTGGTTGATTTTCTTTAATTTTATTAACATATTTAACAATATTGATTGAAAATGGCTCTTTGCACACATTCATATCATTAGGTGAAAATTTTGCAATTTACTTTATCTTATACCATTGGTATTTTTTGTAGTGATAATGCCAAAATCTCCTAGAAACACAACATGCCATTATTAAAGCGTAATTTGAAATTTGGAAATCTAGTGCTTAGTCTTGAAAAATTGCACGAATTCTTTGTTTCCATGGTCACTAGATGGTGGTGAAGTACCTACATAGTGATGAATTTTAAAAATCGAAAATTCAATAGTTTTTGCCAAATCTAGGACCTAATTAATCACTTAACATTTTATTCTACATTGGGCCTCCTCTAAAAAAATTCTCTGTATCCGCCCCTGGTCTATCTAGACAGAAATAGCTTTATCTAAGCACACACATATATATATATATATATATATATATATTAATAAAAAATAGCTTTATCACATTTTAAAATTAGTTTAGCCAAGCCTAAAATGCAAACTGCAAGTCTGCGGAACGTTTATTTTAAATATTTAATGAATTGTTTACTTTTCTGGGAATTATTTCTAATTTCCTTTTAATAGCGAGATTCTGCTTGGCATTAAGTCTCAGACGTCTGCTATTGTAAGTCAATTATCAATCTGCTCCTCCCTTAATAACACAGGAGCCTACTTTTGTTTTTGCGAAAAGCATATTTATCTCATATTTGCAGCGCCATCTAGCATTAAACGGCGGATTTTTAAATGTGTTATCTTGAGAAAAAATTATCAGAGTGTAACAAGTAAATATAAATTCTTCCAGGCATCATTTTTTGTTTCTTTCTAGCATATTTAGGCTTGGTCAAATGATAGTTAGCACTTAGAGTGAAAAATTAAAATTAAAGATGTTTTTTTTTATATTCACATATTTATATGTTACTAAGACTTTAATTCTAGTAAAATTAATGCAATATTGGAGAGTGATAGTAAAAATTAGTAAAAAGCAGAGTCTATGCCTGGTAAAAGGACCATTGAAATTCCGTTCCCATGTAGAACCAATTAGTTTCTTAGATATAATATAAAATTTATCATATACGTATTTTATAGAGGAACAATAAATTATGATGTAAAAGTGATGTTAACTTTTTGAAATTCCGTTACCGACTAGTTTTGTGCTCACAGATAAAAGAAAAATGAATTTCTCGAGAAAAATTCTTTCTCATTGATGAACCTACTAAGAAGTCACACATGACACATTTCTCAAAAAATTCTGTATCATTGATGAACCTACTAAGGAGTCACACATGACACATTTCTCAAAAAAAATCTTTCTCATTGATGAACATACTAAGGAGTCACACATGACACATTTCTCAAAAAAATTCTTTCTTATTGATGAACCTACTAAGGAGTCACACATGATACTATTCAATAAAAAAATTAATCAACATCCGTTTTAACAACTAAAATGAAATTCCATTACTGCTTGAACATTCCCACTTATAAATAATTCCGTTGATGTTAAAACTTTAATTTTCATTATCAAATAAGTACTACAGCATTAAAGGATTACAGACTTCAAATGAATGAAATTTGAGAATCTGCACTACGTAGTTGTGACGGGTTTACTTGTGTGTTGAGGCATTTGGTATTTTACTCAATTTGGCAAACCCAATTCTATTTTTTCAAATACGGGCGTTTTTCGAGAATTATTAAAAAAATATCATAATTTCAGTCATTAGAAAATAAAGTAACATTAAACTAATAGTTCACAATGCAACTAAAAATTCATTGAATATTTAAGTGCTTGATAAAATAATTTTTTGACGAAGGGGGACATCATTGTTATTCCCTAATGCGAGGCGAAAATTTTTGAAAGATATTGAGAAAATAGACCCAAAAAAATTCATTTCACGATCCTAGATTTTAAATTTTTCAATTTTTTACGAAAAATTTTTTGATTTATCCAGTCAAAATTCAATTTGGAAACATGACGGGGGGACATTCCACCTACCCCCCCCCTGGGTACGCCACTGATGCTCATCTAAGCTAGAGGAAGTATTAACTGTAAATTAGAATATATATATATATAACTTTATTTATAGTTTCAGAAGTATTCCTTATGAATTGAAGGAATTTCACATACTCGTTCCCTTCATATACACATTTTATATCTGTTGTTAAGTAAAGTGACTCCTATGAATACTTATCCAGGCTTTGTCAACTCCGAAGGCATAAATAATCCTAACTTTTTTCGCTACCTATCACTTAGAATGATGGTGTTAAATTTATCAGCATAATGATGACGTAGGGAAAGGATTGTTTTAGTATCGTTCAAAGTTTCATAAAAATGCATCTGTAGAAAAAAATTTATTAAGGGGAAGAGTTGAATCAAACCTGTCGTGAGTTCACCAGACAAAAGTGTCCTCTGACAAATAGTGTTAGAACTTATAAATATTTATACCCACAGTACACCAGAGTTGGAATATGGACGGTTCAACATAGGCCTTGCCCAAATTAGCCTAGGTCAAATTCAAAATCTCAATAGTTGAGCCCAATCCCGGCCTGGCCCAAATTATTTGTATTTTACGCCACGGATAGTGTCTTGTACTTCATAAAGACCCGTAAGCGCCACACTATGAATTTGATTGGATAATTTCAATAAAATTTTGATAAATTTGTGCATATTCAATTTATTCCATCAACACTGCTGATTCAATTGTGCTCAAATTCAAATTGCATTGTTAACCTTAGCTCAATAAACGTGTCAACATGTCACATTTCATAAAGCCTTCCTACCACCTCAACCAATTTAGTAATATAAGGCTTGCCACATCTAATTAATACCAATTGTTATCTCTGGATGCAGTCGCCCTTTTAATATTTAGAGAACATATCATTTCTTATATATTCAACTATTGAATTATCTGCCAAATTACATCAACTGACATCAGCACAAAGTGAGAGAGATTTCAAAACACTCTTTTCTTGTAAGTAGTAAAGAAAAGCAGGGTAGTATATATGCAGCTTTCTCAAAATGATCAGTTTTCAATAACTTTTTACACTTTTCTATTGATTTTGATATAAAAAAAGGCGTTTTTTAGAAATTCTGGATTTGGCAGCAAGAAAGTAAAAAAAACTACAATATTTAAAGATTTAATTCTCTCTTTAACCAAATTGTGATTAACTTTATTCATTCTTGATATTTTTATATAGACCTCTAGAGGTTTTCTAAAAAATGCAAAAAATTGCTCGAAAACATATTGGTACATAGTTAAAATGGGGGTATAATTGAATAATTATTTATACGGGTAGTGGCCGTAGTTTTTTTGACCAATGGCTGCCAAATCCAGAATTTCTAAAAAACGCCTTTTTTCTTATCAAAATCAATAGAAAAGTGTAAAAAGTTATTGAAAACTGATCATTTTGAGAAAGCTGCATATATACTACCCTGCTTTTCTTTACTACTCTTGTAGTAGACTAAATTAGAAGAAGTATTGCACGAGTCAACAATGCAGGGCTGATTAAGCTTGAAGAAAATGTTATTAGCATTTGCAAAATTTAAGTTTTCAAGTGAATTTTTTTAATATATGAAATTCCAATAAAAACATTAAGCCCAAGCCTGGCCCGGCAAAAATTGCCATGACAAAGATCCAACTCAAGCACAGCCCGACCCAAAATTAACCCCATCGCAATTCTAACTCTGTAATACATTCATTAAAATAAAGGAGTGATATTCTATAGCTAGTACGGGACCTCCTTCATTCCATTAAGTTATTTGCTTCAAAACTTAAATTTCCATAAGGCTATTTTCGATAATGTAGTCAGAGTGATAACAACCTCTTAACTTGTCAGTAAATAAGTACTTGATGTCTAGAGGGCAAATAGTACCTTAGTGCAAAAACAATGGCAAGTAGCTAGTTTGACTTTAGCAGGCCACATAACTGGACATGGGTAAGAGGTAATTTATTTGAATGACCTCTAATATATACACTCTATACGCCAAAGACAACTATATTTTGATGACATAATGATTCGTGAACTGTTACTTAAAAAGTAGTAAAAATCTTATTTGATTAGCAATTTCTTAAAAAATTTAACTAGTGTTGTTTTATTTAATCAATGGGAAATTGAGTGATAAATTCTATAGCTGCATCTGAAGGTGAAGAAAAATTACAGTTTGCATTCACAATACAAGTAGGTAAAATTTCTGACATGTAAATTTTAGGTTGAATTGAGAATGTGGTGTTCTAGGAAATTTATGATTTGCATATTATTTTGAAAATTTAGATCTCGAAATACAATAGTAACTGAAGAAAAATCCGTACACATTTCCCATACTGCTAACATACCAGAGAGTACGATTGTTTTTAGCATTACCGCCATCCTATGCAGTGAGGTTTAGGTAATAATTTCTATTGACTCTAAGGCTCCAGTTCAGTTTCATTACCTGCCCCACTAATTATTCTGGGCCCACTATCATATGTGTTCCCATGCATTACTTCCACTTTCCAGAAGATCAGAAAAATTATATGACTCCCAATTCCCACTGCAATATTTAGTCCCAGATTCCAGGCCTATGTGATTAGATGGTCCCATCAAACTCTACGACATGCAGGTCGAATTACTTTAATTGATTATTACATTTACTTCACAGAAATTCAACAAACACTTTTCAAAATTATAGACGCTTTTTGCAAAACAGCATGAAGCCATTCATTGTTTTCAACATTAAAAATCTTAAATCAAATATTTCATTAATTAATAGAACACTTAAAAAATCAGTGATAAAACCAATATTAAAATCTTTAACCCTTATCAAGAAGTTATCTGATTATTCTCTGGAAGCCATTTGATTAAAGAGGCTCCACTGGATCACCGATGCTTTTTAAATTTGAAGGTAGATCTTACAGGGTGTTACATACAAAGTTGCAAGGATAAACTGGAATAAAATTTTCGAACTTTTAAGTGTAATTTACAAGTTAATTCGTTAATTTTCGAGAGTTAATTCGCGTCTGTGAGATTTTATTCTTAGTTAAGTAGTTTTTTAATTGCATAATCACAATTACAGGGTGTTTTTTTACAAACTATTGAATAGGCAAGTCTTATTTTATGAGTGAAAATACGTGAGTTTGTATTTGAACTTTTTAAAAAAAGTCTAGAAATTGAAATTGCTACACTTGGTAAACTTCTGTATCATATGATGGTCAGGACAAAAACTCATTCCCCATTCACTTTATCTAGATTTGGAACTTTTGTATCGTTTCTTACAATGCTTAGACTCGTAAGAAGTGGTAGAACTGTGCTCCACTTGGTAAATATGCACATCAATAGCACCTGCGTACACCTTTGAATCAACAAACAAGGAGTAATTCAATATTTAATATTCCAAATTAGACTTATCAATTTCTAAAAGTCATGCATTACTTCAAGTGATTTTTCCCTACTGCTTATATATATATATATAAGCAATATCTAACGTCATTTTTCAAAAGTTCCCTTATATGTAGTGCTTGTCACTAGTTGGTAAGAAGAAAATAGTTTTTTCAGCAAGCCTCTATTTTTTATGTTTAAATATTTCATATTTTAAATAGCGCATACACAAAAATTTTTTCTGTAAATTATGTTTAAAGTTGGCGTTGAATGCATACTTGTTATTTAGAGCCAGATATAGGCATCACCAAAATATTTAGCGCTTCATATATATATATATATATATATATATATATAAA
>CABFPE010000221.1:434012-452750 GCA_900660155.1 Hofstenia miamia | reverse complement strand
ATATATATATATATATATATATATGCCTTTGTGCATTAATAAACAATTTTGGATCGGAAAATATTTGCAATTTCTGTGCGCTACCATCAGATCAGATCCGCATTAGAGTCCCAGCATTCACTATTCGTCTTCACTTCTAGTGTTGACCCAAACAAATCCAAGCCACCACTATATGTTATCTTGTGGTGAAAATACTGATTCCAGAAATTCATTTATTCTCTACTCGTTTTAAGTCGAAAACAGTTTTTAACTAGCAGAAATGTGGTTCATAAATCTCTATAATCGTTTTAACATGCAAAATTATGTGGGAATAATCTGCTTAGCAAAGCATGGCAATAAGAAGTTTTAATTGGATTTTTTTGTGTGTTGTAGTTTGCGAACTCGTCAATTTGAACAATCGTTGAACTTTTGCTTAAATATCATAGATATTACGGTGTTCCATAAGTTCTGAGCTCCTCTCTCTAATATATTTTTTTCTTATCTTAAAGCTGAAAAATTTTATCGGTGGTTTAATTAAATTGAATGTAACTTTCTATGATTCAAAAACTTCTCCACTTAGTTCTCTATCGCGTAGACTCTGCGAACTTAAAATTAAAATTTAAAAACTTCTTAAGAACTTGAATAACTTCGAAAAGCAATTTCTAATCTTCATTTAGTCATGGATTGCACGCTAACAAATTGTCGTTCCTACACTTATATGGAAAGCAGACGTGGTAAGACATCAAAAGAGATCCAAGTCGCCCTAGAAGAAGTTTTGGGCGAAGATGCTTCTAGCTACTCAACAATGTGATCACATTTTACATTTGTAGGTCTTCGTAATTCGACGATAAATAGACACCGTCGTTTATGTTTTAATTTTTTCTTCTCAGGAGGACTATTCAGGAAGTACAGAATATGTTTCTTTTGTCAGAAAGAGCTTAGAGACATTCTTCTCAGAGTAATTGAAAGCGACTCAGAACTTTTGGAACACTGTAATATATGGAACAATTGTAAAGCAAATAAGCTTAATTCATTTGAAATCGTTCATTTTCAAAAATTAATACAAATAATCAGGAACAGGCCTCAAATGCAATACTATTCTGTTTTCAACATTTCTGCCATGGCTTCATTGCATTTTATTTCGTTTCCTAAAAAATTTCATCACTAACAAATGTGAACATCTTAAGCAATAACACCACAGTACTCCTATCACGAAGCACTAATAGCCGTCAAATGTGATACACTATAACAAGGGAGAGTCAAGCAATGTGACTGATCATGGCTGAAATATCACATGCATTATGCATCTCCATTAAATTTCAATATTTCTCCACAGCGAATTTTGAATTAAAATCTAAAGACAGCAGATGATGGAAATGAAATCTATACAGCAGGAATACGCAAATTTTTTCAACAAATTTTGAAAAGGTTCCATATAAATTGTTGAATTTCAAATTTTCCTGATAAGTTCGGTTCGCTACTATTCAACCCTTGGGTTGCAAATGAAAAATATATTTAATCTTCCTCACTGTCTCTCGTAGGGTGGTAGTATCCTGCAAAATGCAGAAAAAATCATTATTAAGGAATTTTCAATTTTGACATATGTGTCTTGATTAGACATTAATAAAGATTTTCTGTTACTATGGAATGAAAAATCAAAGATTTTCTTTACAAAAATCAATTTTGAAAAAAGCTGTCTACTGAGAATGTTCCTTTGATACGTATGGCAACGGGTTTGAAACAGTATAGGAATTCTCATTACTGATGATATTTGAAGAAATATTCGCCAAGTTCTTGTTTTACTCAGGTCAGCAGAAATACGGTGTGTGAGCACAAAGGTTACTGTGCCAGGTATGTAGTTAACTTTGGCTTTAACATAGATTTTCTCAGTCATACTTTTGGCATTGTTTGCGAATTTAAATTTGTCATAAAAGTCTTAATTTTGATGGAAACTAGTTAGAATTTGCAGAGGATATAGCTCAGCTCTCTGTCTAGTTCATGTACATCGTTGACAATGTTTCAACTAAAGATATAGCAGCTTCAAGGTATATGCACGCAAATTAGGTAGCCCAAATTTTATTTTTCTGTGAAAAAGTAGGGAATAAATAAAAATTCGTTGTTTGGATAACAGCTAAATTGGTACATGCACTAGATATGAGCCTTGGGATTAAGCGCAGATTACAGAATCAACTTAGCCATGCAATTTTGCAATGAGAATAACTTTCATGAGCCCATGAAAAGTGGTAATTTCGTATTGAAATTTGGTAATATTTGCATGATTAGGTCATAATTTGGAATTTTTTTTCACATCGATGAGTTTCATTACTTATGCCAATTAATGGTTCAAAGTTCTAACTCCTACAATAAACAAAGTAGAATTTGCAGGGTACTATCACTTTAAGTAATAATCACTTGCAAATGTTCTTTTTGGGACATTTTCAGATATATCATGTGCAAATTTAATGCATAACACAAGATAATGAGTATAATATTTGATGTTAAATGTATTTACTAATTATCATTAGAGTTTCTGTTTACTTTCTTGAAGATTGGAAAATTTTAATAAATATAATTGTAATATATATATATATATATATATATATTCGTATATAAATTTAAAAATAGGAAATTTCTAAAAATCTTCCGGAATTTGTTTGTTATTTAAATTTTTTACACTGATTTGAAATTCTGCTACTAAAGTAAGTAGAGCACTAAACTTTGCTTTGAAAACAATTTCACTATTGAGGCCTGGGATATTGCGATATTTAAAGAATGCAGCATCATACACGTTTTCACATGTTTACATCAACAGGAAATGCACGCTGAGTTATTTTTACTAATCTTTGCTAATTCAATGTCATCAATAGATTTTCGTGATTATTATATTCTGATATCTCTTTTAAAACAATATTGCCTTGGTACTAGGAAAAAGTATGCTCTAATCCTTGTTTATAAGTTCAAATTTCAAAGTTGATTTAATCCATTTCATAATCATAATTAGAAAGTGATAAAATTCCAATAGAACTACCTAAAATCAACTTGGTAAATGAATGCAAAAAATCTGTTTTACTTTCTCTATTCTTAATGAAATATCTGATAAATTCGCTTAAATTGTTTTTTACCTAGATAGAGTTCTAAGTTAAAAAGTAGGCTAATACCAACAATATTGTCTGTGATTTGAATACTGAATTTTTTATTTAAGAAGCTTGACGAAACGTAGTTTGAGGACAATGGTTTTTTCAAAAAGAATTTGAAATTTGTTAATGAAGAATGAGGTTTTGTATAACCACTATATACTTCTGAGTTTGTGTTATATAGATATAATGATTTTATCATTGCAATAAATTACATGACTGATTACTTTAATATCTAAACTTCAAAATTTAATAACATATTTAATATAAAAGATCAACTAAATGATAGTATCACATGATAATTTTTCCTTATTTGTGGCTTCATCAGTTGGAATAGAGTCCATTTCAAATACTTTATCATCTAACCCTTTTCCTCTTGCTCTGTTATAAATGTTGATAAAGGGCTCTCTTAAAACTGGTATGATGCAAATATATAATATTCCATTCAGTAAAGAAAAGGTAATGAACGGCGTTTGCTTATTTCTTTCCAAGATGTACCAAATTTTAGACGTGCCTTTCCAGAATAAGTGAAAATGACACCCGAAAATATTGCCATACGCCATTGCCATAATAAACCATCCTACTGCCATACTTAAAGTCGAAAGTGAAAATAACATAAGAATTCGCATAGGCTGTTTCTTTAGGTTTACATATCTACATAAATTCTTATCAATACTATGAAGCCATACTAGCGCGTTTTTTCATTTTAAATGATTTTTCAAACTTGTATTATCACTGCTTTTAATATTGAAATCATTAAAAAAAATTAACATGAAGTTTACACACAATTCTTAGAAAATTAAAAATTATAAATTCACAATTATAATTTTGAATATTTTGAAAAACTTACTTTTACCTAAAACCAGGATGAATTATTTTGGGAGGTTTCTTTAAGAGGTTGATTTTAGGTGGGAGGGTAGCTACCATCCCCCGTCACTGAATTCACTAAATTTCAAACGAATTACATGCCGAATATTTTATTAAATTTTACGTTTCAAGAAAGTAATTTTCATCCTTCTAAATTGCATAAGAATTCCCTAATATTGAGGGTTTTTGAGATATGGTGTCTATGATGAAAGCTAAATTGGTAGAAAATCGAAGTCTCTTCAATATTTTTTGCATCGATTGATACCACTAGCCAGTTATATTCATTTGAAAACTACAATTAATCTTAATACACCTAAAGATGTAAAATACAATTTAAAAGATTTTTTGGAAGTTTTTCGAGGAAATCATAATAGTGAAAATATTTGCACGCATCATGTCGTCTGCCCTTGTAACAATGATTAAAATTTTATTAGTTGAATTAAATATATTTGTAATTTAAAATTTTGTCTTAAATAAAAGTCTCTTCATAATAATAATAATATTGCAAATGAAAAATTAGTATACAGTAGAATTATTCAAAATTTAAGGCTCCAAAATTCATAAAATTTGATTTTAGATTGGATAAACATGTGAAAGTATATTTTTCCAATATTTTGTAAAATCAATTCTGTTTCTAAACGTTACTTTTTTCATACGCAGAACTAATTAATATTATGTCATGTTAATTCATTTAATTATGATAAGAATTTATTTTACGAGCTCTTCATTCTGATGAAGATCAATATGTAGCAGAAGGTACAGATGACAATGGTAATATAGTAGAAAACGAAAAAGTGGATTTTAAAGAAATTCCAATATTGTGCATTTTCTTTGTACTTAAGGACCCACTCAGGTGTTATGTGATTCTTTAGATAGGCATGATATCTATGGAATGCATACGAAAGATCACTATAGAAACTACTGATAATGCTAATGGTGATCACAATTAAAGATGGTATTGCCAAATACCGTGTCCTTTGCTCGAAACTAACCTAAATACACTAATTTAAGAATTATTTTTCTGATAATAAGCAATATGTCAAATATCGTTGAATTATTCATTACCAAAGAATGTTAATGTAGAGAAAAAAGGTTTTACATGGCACTGCATAAGCAGAGAATTATTTTTACTTAAATTTGAACAATATTGTAATAGTACAATTCAATGAGAAATGGAATGTTCTCAAAATTAGATAGAAATCATTGACAAAAAAATGTGCGTGAAATTAGTTGGTATCAAATCCACATTTTGCTATCTTGTCAAAAGTGCGATTTATGGCTTCAAATTCATCCAAACATTCGAGTTATAAAAGGAAAATGTCTCACTGCACACGTATTTGAATTTATGTAGCGTATTTCGTCTTCCTCATAAGTAGAACATTTGTATGATTGTGTTTTATGTCTAAACTGGTTTTCAGATTTGAAGTAGTTCCTGAGTGCTTCACCAAAATACTATAATGTATGTGATCAGCTTGACCTAGTCACTATCTGTTGAAAAGTTTGCTAATGCAGAAAATTTGATACAGCATTGCCCTGGACAACACTATTACAAGATATAGGGTGCTAAACTATGAGTACTAAATGACTTATATTATTAAAGAGAAATATACAAAATTTTAACTTTGCAGCAATTCTCTGGTTACTTTCGCAAAGAAGATATTGTTTTCATCTCTGTCTGCCTCTTTGTTTGATTCTTTGTTTGTCAGCAAGAGTTCTTACAAAATAATGGATGGATCTTTATAAACAAATCTTGAGATGGGTATTAATATAACTTTAAAATATTAAGTTGATTTTTAACCCTGAAGTACCCGAAAAAATTATTATCTAAAATGCCAAATTTTCACAAAATGGAGGAGTCATATTTACGTTTTAAAATTTTATTCGAAGACGAATTGTCCGATTCCTGCACCTGCGACGTTACGAACTTTAACTTTGTGCACGGCGATACTCAAAGGGGCTTACGAAGTCTAAAAAATTGTTGAGATTAGTTGCTTTACCCATGAGCCTTATCTGAAAAGTAGGCCTGGGAGGAATTTGAAAGTTTTTATAAAATCTGAAGTTTCATTTAAGAATGTTGGCCATTATCTGGAAACACATTTACCAATACATGCGTCAATGTTAATATTCCAATGTCTTCGAATTTCTTGATATTTATTTTTATCCTTATGCATTCACTGGATAGTTTAAGGTTGAAGAAAAATAATTCAAACTCTATTCCAAAAAGTCAAAATTTCGCATAAACTGCGGGCTTTTACTACATTAATGGTATTTTGCTTCGGTTTGTAATGGAATTATTCATTTAAGTGATTATCAATACCCACTCAAAAACCTTCCATTGTTAGTGCTTACGAACAAATTAAATCTTCAATTTATGTTTGTCTCTCAAAGTATAGTTAACATATATTTTAAAATTTTAAAATTCAAAAAAGCAAACTCTGATTTTTAAAAATTTCCAAAAATATTTTAAACAAATTTATGCATTCAAGGAATTAATATTGCATAATTATGCTTATGGCTTAGGTGTTAAAATATGTCTAGTTCTACTAGGTTTTCCTTAACCTATTGCAATGATATATATAATTTCAAAATGGCTTTGGCCATTGAACTGCCAAGCTTTAGAACGATCTTTAATTTGAACTGTCTTTTTCGAAACAATTTCATCACACAAATCCAAAATTGTTTTAAACGTAGGATTGAAAGAAGGTTTTTTATGCTGTAAAGATCTTGAGATACTACATAAATAACTGGAATTAATCTTCAATATTTATCAAATTGTTTCAAATGCAAAGATAAAGCTTACAAACATGAAGTTTAGCTTATCTAATGATTAAATAACCGCCGTTTGAAGTTTGCTGATTAATTCTTATAATTTACTTTTTATATTTTTAATACTTAAAGATCAATAAATATGTTCCAAACAGTGTGCAAGTTAGGATTTCCTACAATATATAAACGGAGAAATCATTGAGAAGAGACCGCTAAACATTTTCTCATAGGTTAAATATGATGTTGTTGTGCAAATGTCTCCTTAAATGTCACGTAATATCTAGAGAACGGCTGATGCTATTTTATAGTTTTAAGGCTCTTAGACAAATTTTATTGTTATAGGCTTGTGCTGAAATATAGTTAAAGAAAATCAATAGATTTATTAAAATCAACTAGGTGTAAATTTTAACCCTATCTTTTTTGGGGTTTTCATCTATAAAGCTGGAGGGGGTGCTCCAAGAGCACCCACTGATAAAATTAATTCATTCCAAGCAGCGAAACTTGGCAGGACTATAGCTTGAAATTAGCTGAACACTAAGATAACAAAAAAATTCGATATTCTGATGCTCTGAACAACAAGAGGTGTTGAACCTAATATCAAAAAATTAGAAAACCATAGCATATTAGCCCGGTAAAGTTTGGAAATAATAATAATTAATATGTGACATATAAAGAAGCATTTACAGCACAACTTATGAATACCAGAATGAAATTAAAAAATATTGGTATTGTAGAATAAATATAATAAATACCACTGTAAATGATTCGTTTTCCTAATATATTGGAAAAAAACTATAAAAAAATGATACCTATTTTTCTTCCAAATTAGATACATAACATTAGCTTTCAAAAGGTGCGACCCACCTTGTTTGTGTCCCTAACTTCAAACTTTCCGGACAAGCGTTCGAACGCTCCAATTTTTTGCAAAGATTAGAATCGTGGAGCATTGTCGAGGCCCAAATTGAAGTGAAGTTTTAGTGATTGTGTTAAAATATTTAGGTTAAAATATTCTTACTTTCACAATAGTGTTATTATAAAAATACTAAAATTTTTTTTGCATCAGAAATTAGTTCACACAAGGTCATCTAATGCAAAAATATTCTGTCGAAACTGTATTCTGCCAAATGACTCATTTCCAAATAATTTGTTTACCAAACACCATAAGCTTGGTATGCATCTGATAAAAATTCTCAATAAATGTAAGCATTACTTTTGGATTGTAGTGTACTAGACAAATAAAAGAGAATTCATGCAACTGTCACAATCGACTTAGTTAAGCAACTAGACTTCATCAGATTTGAGAACATTACATCAATTAGAATTTATGCGTAAATATTCGTATGACATGTATCATAACCAAAGGTATTTTTGCGTACAGATTTGGTAACACTAGATCCAAACTGTGTAGCACCGAATTGAAATTTATTAGTTTCTTAGCAAATACGGTCATCTGTAGGTCATCGCCAGAATTAACTGCGATTTTCAATGCATAAAAATAAAATGCTACTGGAACAAAGGGAAATAGAAACAGATATTAACCTAGCTATTATGGAGAACTTTAAAATTCCATTTGGAAAAATTTGAAATTTGTAACGTTGCGTGACCCATTTCGTAGGCTACATAAGCATTACCAAAGTAATTTACCATAGATATTAAAAAAGAACTAAAACCTTGTGATTCCAATTGAAATAAATGTAACGATCAACTGCAAGATAAATGTGAACAAGTAAAGTAGTGATGACATTAATTGGATGCCGCAGAGACTCACACACCCAATATATAAATGTGAGCCAAGGTGGAGCCAATTCCTTTGTAATGTACCATGTCCCATACACTTCGATTGTAATTGTAGTAAAAGCATTCATAAATCCAGTGAATACAACATCCCCAATAAATTGAATCATCAGAATATATTTCAACCATTTGTTGAATTCTCTAAAATTATTATCATATTATTGAGGTTAAAAAAAATTACCTACAATGTATGGTTTAACAAATCTTTATATCTACACCATAGTTTTAACAGAATAACAACATTTAAGCCCTTCTGCATGATGTGATAGATGTACCGCTTACTTGGAGTTTACGATGCTTTCAAATCCCATGGTAATAAACACTGGTATTAATGTATTAAAGTGGGACCGGACCACAAATTTTAGAATCTTAGTATTTTTTACTAACCTTAAGGCAAAATAAAAGTTATGGGGAGACTCCATAATACGAAACAGCTAAGTGGATGGGATTAGGCGGGAATTAAATGGGACTAAGAGGAACTGAGATGGATAAATTCTTGTCTTGTTTCACCCAAATGCATACAGCAATAATAATAATCATTGTAGGCTTTTAGACAAAATTGCCAAATTAATTGATAGGAAAAGTTGTTTTATTTAGAAATTTAGTAAATTGCACTAAAAACGCACATACCTGCTTTTGCATAGAACAATGGTAAGATAGAGATTGACGATAAGTACCAATACTGCGATAATTGTATTGAGCAAGTGAATGTAGAACTTAATAGAATCACGGAAGTTGTCAAACTAAATTCATTTATTTAGGCCAAGCTTGCCATGGGGTGATCGTTTTTGACCCGCAACCCACACCACACCACAAAAGATGTCTGCAGGTCCACACAACACCATAGGATTAAAAATTTGCCCATCAAATCCCCACAGCAAAATTTTTGACAAACTGTCAAATATATCAATATTGGTACAAAGCATTTGTAGACATTGAAGAGTGAAGATTTTTCGTATATTTTAATATGCATTAATATACATAGAATTATAACAAGCTTTTAAACATTTATCACTATGCTCACCATAGCTATATTCAGTAAGGTTTTGTTGATAATAATATATTTTTAGATGTCTTAAATCTTTTACTGATTCATTGTAAATCATTGACTCTAATACATCGTCTCGCCTCAATTCAATTTGCAATGATAAATATATTTTATGTACATGGACTTAAATAAAATAAATATGTGTCTCACCTAGTCGTTTGCAGTTGTTATTAAGTCTGACTAATAAATTATGCTTCTCGTTGGTCAGAAGCAGTACCTAAAAAGCTATGCTCCACAGGCTTTGTCTGCTTTATTTCTACAACTGTTTTTTGAAAAACGCATTCCCTTGACTCTGAATCTGGTTCCAAAACATTAAAATTTATAAAACACACTTTTACCATTAAAATAATTTTAAAGCAGCTATTTAAAGGAAATTTGCACATTGTAATGATTCTTAGCTTAATTTCATCATTCAAATCGATGATGATTTTAAATTTAATATTAATTTAGAAACAATGATGCTATTTTTCGCATTTTTAAACGAAAATTCAAAAATTCACAAAAGTTTGCAAATTAAAAATGCAAAAATCCAAAAATCACATGTCTTAATATAAAAAATGATTTACCTGCAAAAAAGTATTTCGTTGTTAATTAACATGCAATGTTTTAGATTAGAAGAACAATGTTCAGATCCAGGAGCAATTAAATTTGATCAAGTTTAGTGTTCAACTACATGGCAGATCCTTCCAAAAACTGTCAACATATTGCAAAAATTGGTGCTTAATGTGCATTTTACGACTTTAGTTTTTAAAGTTTTAATTTTTTTTAATGAAATTCCTTAACCAAAAAAATCAATGTTGAAACTCAGGAAGTGGAGGCATTGCATCATGTCCTCCACTAAATACGCCACTATTCTACGTTGATGTTTTTCGCAAGCTTTAACATTTTGAACGCATACACAAACTAAGATATATTTGAATTCTTATTCTATATAGCACATAAAATAATCTATGCATGTATTATAATAAAATCAGAAATTATGTCTACCTTTCTGTATTGCAAAACAACAAAAATGACATGCTTCTGCAATATATTAATCACTGCAAAATATACCTGTAAGAAAATTGCATTGCAAAGGCAATGTGTCCATTAAAAAACTTTATGCATAATAATTAAGTGGTAAATACAACAAGTAAATAATTTTATCCATGAGAGTAGACTCACTCCGTAAGTCCACAATAAAGAGCTTTGGTGTACCCTATAACGCATAATGTATATGCATTTATGTGTTGCTAAAACGTATAAAATACGTGAAAATTTTAAAAATTTGCAAAAATTCGATACATTCTCAAAAATTGTATCGCAAATTTGATCTATGCTGTGAAAGTTTTAATATAATCAATTCATTTCTCTCTCAAAAGTTATTTCGGGTAAGCAAGGCAGCACCTACTATTGAAACAACAAGTCTTAGTATATTAACCTCTACGTAAGAGTGATTATTGAGGCTGGCTGCAAAAATTATTGCACTACAAATCCTCACAGGAATCCCCATAAGCCAAAATTCCAAACCACTCCTACGGTAAGCCTGAATTTATTAGCCCTATATTAGAAAATTTTCAAAATCTATGATAGGTTTCCTCAAAAAATTTTTAAACGCTTATAATTTACGAACTAAGATATTTTAAATCTGAAAACAGCACAAGATATAGAATTGTCTCTTTGTTTTTCGAATTTAATTTGCGAAACATCAGACTTTTGCACCTGAAAGTGTCTTACACTGGTTTTTCTATAGAAATAAAAATATTTGACTGTTGTTGTTGTTTCCATGGGCATTAGACTAACTCATTATCTCAACATTTATAATAAGAATTTGAATGTTTTCACAAAAATCGAATTTTTCATTGAAAACATAATATTTTTATATACTCCAGGCGCAGGAAACACAAAGCTTCATCATTAACATGAGTGCCCACAAACCCATAAATGTGTCCTTATCAAAGGCTTTCAATATTTCTTTACAGGCATGGATAAAATTGTTAAAAAATGTAGACCTTAATGTTACCTTTAATTAACACCTGAGTATAGGCCTATAGGGCTAAATATGTTGAATATTTTGTAATTTCATTTTCCCCTTGTAACTATTTCGGGTATATGCTTAATATGCATTAACTATATAGGTACCAATAAGCTAAATGTGTAAGTGTATAGGGATGTCGCATTAAATCAGGACACTTGAATTATTACTATTAGTAATTATTAATAATAGTTGATACTTAGGTACGAGCACACTATTTGAAAATATAATTTTAATCCTCAATTTGCTTAAAATCTACTCATGACACTGGTCTCTTATTCCATTTAAAAAAATTGGAGATGTATCAGCACAATATGATGTTTTGATGTTGCGGCTTATGTTGAGGCATGAACTAAATATTTTGAGTTGCGTACCAGGGTTTGGACTTCTAAAAATGATACGGGTTTCGAATTCCGGGTGCGAGTCCCAATATTTTCGGTAAGTCCGAATCCATATTCGAGTTCGACTTCACAGATTATCTAAGTTTCAAAGAATTTCAGTACATTTTATCAAAAATGTTAACTTAAGTTATTGTATATTTATTTTATTAAAATTTCATTTTGGAACTTGCATTCGAATACAACACGTACAAGTCTGATTCTGAATATGAGTCCAATAAAAATACATGTGAGTCCCAAACTATGGTGCTTAGGCCAAATTTATAGGTATAATATATTGACGAAGCAAAAGATTTTACATAGAGAATGTTTTTGAAAGTCGCATAAATGGTCTTGCTGTAAGAAATGAATAGACTAATAACGTTTTCAAAAATGTATATGCGCTGACATAATTTCAAAGAAAGAAAAAATCAAACAACCAACAACGCAAAATTGTTCAAATATTCCATGCCTTGTTGAATGCAGAAATTTTGAATATATTGGAAATATCTATTTGCTACCCTTTTTAAGAAACTGTTAGGTGCAAAACGCACTTCATGGTCATACTCAAACTCACCTGCCATCAACATATTTTAAAGCTGAACTTGATATTGTACTTTTGTGTGAGCTAAATAACATCAGGTTTCACATACTATAAAAATGTGTGTGGATTACATATGACGCATAAGAAATACATACGTCATTCATAAATTGAATATGGTTTAGAAGCATGGCAGCAAATCCACGATAGCCATTGTCGTAAATCAAATTAACGTAGGTTGAACAGGCTGAGGCTTTAATTTGAAGGGTTTCTTTAACAAAGACATCTATTACTCTGTCTTCACTCAAATTTCGAATTGTTCTGTACTGTTCAAGAGAGGTTATTCCAAGTAGTTTCTCATACTTTATTGTCATGAATGTAGTTGTTATCAATATTTAAATATTTATTTTACACTTATGAGATAAGTAGATTTACAGGCAATCATTAAGCGAGTTCCCTTTGACAAGTTGAGAAATATTTTCTCTGAATCTCACCTTTCTTAATTTCTCAATAAATGTTAAAAAACAACAAAAATTTGACATGAGTCCAAAAATTATGCAGTAGTTCTCAAGAAGAAATGCAAGCATTAATTGTAGCTTTTCTAACGAAAAAAAGCAACGACAGAGAAATAGTTGCTTAACTTCAAGAATGTATATCAATTATTTTAATTAATATATAATTTATAGGAATAGGATTTGACAAATGACCTTAAACATAACGTAAGATGTATGTATACAGCAGATATTTATCACTCATTCAGATACAGTGCTGAATATATTCATGAATGACATTAGAAGCAGGCCTGTTAGAAAGGAAACCCAAATAATTTAATCAGCTAACAATAGAATTCATGAAAACTAACTAAGAAAAATATAAAATAACTATCAATCTAAAATGCATGTATGCAAGAAAAGAAACACATTGAATTATTTACTGCAAAACTTAAACTTTTACAAATGAATTTCAAGTAGTATTTGCAGTCTTAAATAACTTTCGAAAATTGTCAAAACAAATGTTAATTAATATTCTAAATAAAATATTTTACATTGAAACTCGTTCTGAGTGCATAAGAAATGATATATTTTATGATAGCATACGAACATGAAAACATTAATAATAACAGTGGCATATCATATCAGTCTTTAGATGATATTCCTACAGATGAGGATTTCCACTTCCTCATGCAATTAGTGTGGAGATGTATATCAGAACCTTCATGCACAAGCATAGATGATGAAAATGTTTCATCCCTGTCAAATCATTCCTTTATAAAGAGCAAAGATGATCTGGAAATTTGCAAATAGTATTTAGACAATGGTCCATGCTCCACTAATTTGAGCTAAGTGATACTTTGCAATTTGAATATTATATAACATAGAAATAGTATTACAGTTTTTGTAACAACATGTTTTTTGTAATTGATTTTTTAGCAATAAAATTGACAACATGCTACACAAAAATTTCTAAAAATATAGCTGTGTTGTATGAAACAGAAAATAAACAAACTGGAAGTTTCTTGGCCAGCAGATGAATTGAGGCAACTGCGAAATTTAAATTAGATTGTGAAATGAAATGTAATGAGCACCTTGTTCTCTTATCAGAGTTGGGTTTTAGTGATGATGTGAATATCTACTTAATCTGTGATTCACTATTCTATTAGCCATCCTTGCAAGAGAATCTGGTAAATTATTTCATTTTAAAAATATTGCTGTAATCTGATGCATACAATAAGCATAAAAGCTATTCATCAGGAAAGTATTGCACTATCATGCCTACATATTTACTATGCGGGCTATGGTCACTAACTTAAATAATTACCCACCCATGCTTACATTTAAGTGTGCTAAGTGCGTTATATTCTTGTGTTTAAGCAAAAACAACAACTCTTTTTAGGATTATCAAGTTGTGTGAAGATGTAATAAATAATGTTTAATGCGGCTTTTTGCACTCATTTGGTTTTGGGTACATTAAAACTCATTTTTTGATTGAAGCTATTCAAGGTCCAGGTACATAATCTTGTACTAAGTAAAAATTTCTGATCAAATGAAAGAAAGTTTTTTTCAAAATTTTTAGTGAATTTTCATTGTTGTGAAGCTAACATTTATTTTTTATTTGAAGGTTCTAATAACATTTTAAAGCATAGCACTACTGAAGATGTTAATACAGGGCATTAAAATACTTCTAACGATTGCACTAAATAGACCTGCATTTTTATTTTGATTCGAAATCTATTTGTATGGTGAAGCAATCCACATTGTAGTGCTGTATTTCTTCTTCAAATGAAATATTTGCGGTTTATTCACCCATATATTTTGTTGTGATCAACGAATAAACACAAGATGAGCTGTTTCGATTAAACAAGCTCCTTTTAAGACATTTTTTCTCAAGGCATCTCTTCATGCTGCTTATTGAGACTGAAGATGACGACTCGCCATGCAAATGATTTGCATAGTCATAAATATGTTTTAGTTTATCATGCAGGGAGATTATGTAGTTGTGCATTGTAATCCCCAATCTATAGTGAAGTGTAGAAATAATACTGGTGATCATTCCTGCTTGTTGTTTCAAAGTGTGGTTTTTTAAACATGTGAGGTGATTTGACTACAAATTAAATCATAAATTAAAAGATTTTCTAACAATTCACATGAATATTACAATACCCAAAAATTTGTTATCCATTCGTTACATTTATTTGTGGAGTCAAGTAGGTTTTGTTGAAGTATTAAATTGTATTTTAATAATTTTTTCATTTTTTACAAAGGTTTAGAACTCATTGCGTTTGATAAGTTGTTCAAGGTAAGTACTATGAAAATGTCTACCATCAGGTCTAACATATTCAGTAGACCTTGCTGCCATAAAATATCTTTGATTTCATTTTTAAGAAACTAAAGTTCACATAAGTCGGGGTTACTCTACCAGTCAACGGACTGAAGAGTGGGTGGCAACAGATCAGCTCTGGCTCTAACCCCTAGAAGTGTGCTGCCGGCTTAATCATGCTTGTCCTCTGGCGACCCCTGGCACGCAGAGTGCTGATCTGTGTTGAGTCTGATCAGCAGAGAGTGAAGCCGAAGGCCGAGCTTCATGAGAGGGTTGCGCCTCTCTACAGCTTTCGCCAACCAAGGCTACTAACTGAGGTAACTCGTGAGCACCTGCCGTCTGCCTGAAACCCATGACAGAGCAAAGCTCCCTCATAGGTAAGGCTCAGCAAATGCTGGCCTAGGCCTATCTAGAGGCCAGAGACAGAGGAAAATCCTCTGTATAACTGCCCGCGTAGACGCACTCTACGGCTCTGGGCATAGACGTCGCCGTCTGCTCAACAGAACAGACAGTCTCACATCATCATCGCCGCCTCCATATGTGCAAAGCACACATGACTGCACCTTCTTATACCCTATTGTTTAACGTCCACTTTAGGTTCGGGACTCCGCAAAGCGACGCGCCCATCAAGTATTGGCTCAGCGTCTCCGCCTATCCAGGAACCACGACATGGAGGTTACTTTCCAGGACGATTCAGGCATAGCCCTTGGGTTCCCACATACAATTTTTAGCTCATAGTCTCATATGATTTCCTCATAAATAAATGTATTTTCCAAATCGACAGTAATTGGTTACTATTTATTCAAAATTACTCATCTACGAGTTATAGTTACACTCAAATTGATTTTATCAGGAGATATTGAAACAAATCCTTGACCTATTTTCAATCAAGATTAAATTAGCTATGCTTTATCTAACTAAAATCAAAACCTAAAATTTTTCTTCCCAAATGCTAGAAGTTTAAGTGTACACCGCACAGAACTTCTAAATCTTGTAAATTTAGTAGGAAATAACGCAATATATCTAATTACGGAAACCTAGTTAAATGACTCTGATAATATAGAAGCTCTATATAATCCAGACTGCAATTATTTTAACTTATACTTCAAAAATAGATCAAAAAGAAGTGTTGGTTTAATTATCTTAATTCCCAAATTCCTAAAACCAAAACGTAGAGAAGACTTAGAATCTGCTCATCAGTTTTTTGAGACACTATGGATTGAAATTAAACAAGTATCGAACTCATGACTAATGAATTACTAAATGTTTGTTATAATCCAAACAAGAATTTTTCATCTGAATTTTGCAATCACAAAATCGATGAAATAGGTAATAATAATAATANTTTTACTTGGAAATATTTTTTGATTCCACTTTTTAAACAAGTATGTAAAGTGGGAAAGTAATTTAATGTGGGAAAGTAAAAAAATGTAAGTTAATGTGGGAAAGTAAAAACTAAAAAAGTAAAAAATTGCAAACTAAATTATGCCACATAAATAACACAAAAACTAGTAAAAGTAGATGCATGACGTCAGTAAAACACCCCCGGCAATATCCACAACATCTCAGGTCAAAGGCCACCCCTCTTGACCAATCAGAAAAAAGTGGGACAGGGTCTCAGCCACCTCTTGACCAATCAGAAAAAAGTGTAACGGGCGTCACTCCACCTCTCAACCAGTCAGAAAAAAGTGTAATGGGCGTCACTCGAATATATACTACTTTTACTCACTTGCAATTGTGTATTTCAACAATCTAAGCTACATAGAAAAATAATTTAAATTCAGTCTAAGGAAATACAATTATATTTTCAAATACATAATTACAATTTCATTGAAATCATATCTCTAATGGTGTTTTAATTTTTAGTGACATCAGACTTGGGGAAAATGAAATTGGGAGAAGTGATATATGAACCTAAAAGTATTGTGAAACTTCATTAAAACGTAATTTAGATTATTTATTTAATATAATTATACTTACAAATTAATTAATCTTTAAAATCCATTAATAAATTTTAATGCTAAATACAAGAGTTTTCCAAGATTTGTCAGCACATTGTATTTTTAGGAGGTCAGAAATGATGTCAAGCCAACAAAATGTGTAAAATTATAAATCTATCAAATATTATGAACTTGCAACCAATTTTGTGATAATATCTGAAATGAATTTCATAGAAATTAGATATCTTAAAACATTTTAAAATTTTGCGAAAACCCCCATTGTCCTATTACTTTATTTTAAATGCATAAATATACTTTGACAGCAGGGTTTACAAGACTTCAATGAAGTAAGTCGTGAGTCTCATCTGTCAAAAAAGGTTCAAGTCTCAGTCTTAGCTGAGACCAACTTAAGCCTCAAGTCTCATCTTAAATTTTATTTGGTCATTTTTTTGGTTAATAACATAAAGAATTCAAACATTTGCAATGCAATAATCCTTGTTTTGAGCCAATGCTTTTGAAGAAAGATATTTTAACACAAACAAGTCAATTTAATTTAAATTTTCAAAAAAAAATTGAGGCATCAATATTATATATCTTTAAATATGTTTGAAAAAGTCTTAACTAGGTCTTGAATTCAGTTGATTTTTTTAAAATTAATTACTTCTTGTCTCAAAAACAATTTTTCATCAAATTTAATAATTCGCCTATTAGACCTTTCGCCAAATTAGACTATTCCGCCATAAATTTTTAGCCCAATACTATTTTTTGCCCAAATAAATGACAGAACGTAACATTTGAAGAATAAAATTTACCAAATACAGTTGGGCAAAATTTATTAGAATTAAATAGTAGATAAAAATGTTTTAGTAACTAAGCTAGGTTTACAGAGTAATCGCCACAAACATTTTTATTACAAAATTTTTCAATATTTTTTAGACCTAAGCCCTAATCCATGTCAAAAGTAGAACCTAAAAAACATCTTGGCGAAATCTCTCATTTGGCAAGTTTTCCTACTGTAGCGAAAATTCCCAATTTGCTAAAATATTTGTGGCAAAAATTCTTTGTGGCAAATTCATTTGTGGCAATGGCAAGTTTCTGCAGGCTATTAAACTGTATATGAGAGAATTCGAGACGAGACCGAGACTTATTTTTGAGACGAGAATTGAGATTTTTTTCCTTGAGACAATAATAACAATAATAATGTCTTAATTAAGGAGAAAAATACATTTCTACTACTTATTTACAATCACGAACGCAAGAGCCTGTTTGGAAAATTTTTTTTCAAGTTTTATCTTCGAGCATCCGGGCTTGCGCATCCTCAATTTCTGCTTTGAATAGTATGAGCGAACAGGAAGATAACTCATTAAGGGGTGACTTTCATTGGAGACAATACTATCATACAATCTTTGGTCCCGAACTTTGACATACTCTCGGATGGGTGTAAAAGATTTGATAACTCCA
>CABFPE010000221.1:405324-419995 GCA_900660155.1 Hofstenia miamia | reverse complement strand
CTGTGGTCTTCATATATATATATATATATATATATATTCAGTATGAAAAAAAAATTCTGCAGAACTGCTTCTCCAATAATTGCATCTATGTGATCTCTGAACTGTACAATATCTTTGAAAAATTTGAGATCATTAAGAGGAGCATTTGTTGTATTTCCACAATCAATCCAATATGGCACATATAAAAACATACAAATTTTGTGAAATTATTCAAGTTTCTTTTAGTTGCTTTGCTAAATTTAAAAGATGCCTGAAATAAAAATATTTTGAGTGAGTAGAGAACAATCACCATCCATCTGGCTTTATTACATGCACCGGGTTTGACAAGTGAAAGTCATCAACTGATATGCCAAGCACCAGAAGAGTCAACTGGAATAGCTATTTATAATCACACCTAGGATGTCTTGAATTCAAAGCATTGTTGCAAAACGAGATTGAATATGCCATTTTTGTTTGTTCCCATTGTCTAGTATCATCAAGACAAGTCACTACTTGTTTATCAATTCTGTCCCATTTTGTTTTAAGTTTTTTGCACTCTTGAATTCTGTGATGATTTGAGTGTTGAAAAACTGTTGCTGAAGCTGACTTGACATACAGTTCAGCAATATGATGACGACAGGGCAGATATAGAATAGAACGATTTAAGTCTCTCCAATTTTACTGTTGCACCAGATATCCACCCTGAATTCGAGGATGTTGTATCAAAATATTGTGCAATTATTCTATTCTTTATGTTCCAATGGTCAAGCGTTTTTGAAACTTCAATTGCCTTTGCTTCCCCTGTTCCTGATGTGAATTTAGTGACTACAAGCAGTTTCCCTTTATGAAATATTTCAGATTTTCCAGAAACAACAATTGCAATGTGTTGCTCTAATTGGTGTTCAATAGTCATAATTTTTTCATCCCAGTGCACTGTAAGTTGTTGTGGACAATTTTCCAGAAAATGAGATCAAATATCCTCAAATAGATGATTATGCGATGAATGTTGTGTCTTAGCAATTTGAATTGACTACTAGTGTAAGCAGCCAACTCTTCACTATTTGCTGTGAGTACTGCACTCCTAAAGTACGCAATATCTCTGCTACTCATTGCACATCAATCAGCTGAAGCAATGACACCAGGTGAGGTCAAAAACTTTTGGTACCATCTTAGGTACTTTATTTTCTTTAGAACATATACAGTTCCTATCACAGTTGCAAGCAGCAATATCGAAAAATTCATTCTGCGATATTAGCAATTCCCTAAATGCACTATTGTGTGTCCTTTTCCTACGATTTAGTCCATTTTTAAAGCTATTTTCTTCTTGTTATATAGTCTCTCAATTTTTTTCGATAGTTCTACGAATAATTGGTATTGAGGATCTTTTCCATATCCCTTGAACAGTTTCAACTGTGATGCCAATTATCCCCTTGACGTTTGGTGCCTTCTTAGTTAATTGATTGCTTTCATTTTGTAGAAACTTAATATGCTTCATAATATCAATAATTGTTGGTACCATATTAGAAGAAACTTTAGGTGGCTCACCGTAAATTGGGCACATGATACTGGATCGCGTTGCCACCATGACTGAAGATGAGAAAATAACACTGCGTGTTTTAATTGTTGCTGCAGAATTCTGCAATTGATTGTAAGTGTGTATCATGTAGGTGTGTGTAGCTACTCAATTGCAATCTTGACTAACAAATACAAAAAATAATTTCAGAAACACATTTTCGAAATGTCCGACTGTTTCAAAACTATAAGTTAGAGATTAATTTTGAAAAAATGATACTAAATAATGATTAATACACAAAATAGGGATTAGTGGTGAACGCCACCTGGAACTTAGACTCAAAACATCTCATTTTTTGCCAGTAAGGTAAGATAAGGGTGGGTCATATATTTTTCACTACATCTAAATAATTCTCCAAAATTAATTTTTTTCAAATCACCCTATATATATATATATATATATATATATATATATATATAAATATATATATATATATATTAGAAAACCTTGAAATAGAATGTCAGTTCCAATAAAAGGTTTACTTCTACAAACCTTTAGCAGAAAATAAATCAAATTTTGCCTGTTGACAAACCAATTTGAAAATAGCTATCAAAAAGGAAAACAGCATAATTGAAATCTTTATATAAAAGCTTTCCTAGAATTACTGTTAAGGCTTGCATTATTGAATGATGCATAGAATCTAAAGAAATTCGGATGCATTTTAATGAACAAACAAATGAAGTAATCTCAATTGAAATATTGCGAATTATCAAGTGAAATTCCATTTTGAGCAAAAATAGTAAAAAATTGCCAAATTTACAAGTAAATATCTGAACAATTGAAAGGGCCACTTAAAAAAACATTAGTATTACATGTATATATATATATATATATATATATATAGAAACAATAGTGCTGAGCTTCATATTTAACCGGTTTCGATTTACTAAATCATCATCAGATACACAAATTTTGTGGGAATTTATAAATTTACAATCAACTACACTTAATATTACAAATATCTAATGCATGCTCTAAAATAAATGTAAAAAAGAACTAGTAGTTTTCTGTCTGTTTAATAATTTAGATTTTTAAGCATGGTTAATAAATATTGCTTCTGCGATTTTAGTATTTGAGGTTTTCATGATTATATTAAAATTTTCTGGTCTTGGTTGATGTAAATGTGTATAAATTTCTGATCTTAGTTGTCCCGAAAGGTGTTCATTAATTCTTGTTATAAAATGTCGCTTAGTTTCTCCGATGTATTTTTTATATTTGCATCTTCACAATCATATTTATATACAATGGAAGAAACTAGACATTTTTGGATGGTATCTTTGTTCGGGAAAATATCTTGAGTCTTTAAAGAGTNCTCTAAAATAAATGTAAAAAAGAACTAGTAGTTTTCTGTCTGTTTAATAATTTAGATTTTTCAGCATGGTTAATAAATATTGCTTCTGCGATTTTAGTATTTGAGGTTTTCATGATTATATTAAAATTTTCTGGTCTTGGTTGATGTAAATGTGTATAAATTTCTGATCTTAGGTGTCCCGAAAGGTGTTCATTAATTCTTGTTATAAAATGTCTCTTAGTTTCTCCGATGTAAGAATATTTACATTCTTCACAAACATATTTATATACAATGGAAGAAACTAGACATTTTTGGATGGTATATTTGTTCCGGAAAATATCCTGAGTGTTTAAAGAATACAATAATGGTTTTATCATTGATTTTTTCAGTGTTTGTTAATTGTCGAAAGACTTGATTTAAGTTCTTTAATGTTTGAATTGGGTAGTTTCTAAGAAATCGGTTTCAGTAGGTCTCTTACTTTCTGTTCTTTATAGTGAGCTGGTGCTGAACTAATTGCTTTATCTATGTACTTTTTAATAATTTTGTGTGAGTAGCCATTGTTTTCCAAGATTTCATATAAACTATTTATTGAATCAATTAGACTTTCATATTCCGATGATATTTTGATTATTCGATGAATTAAGCCCTTAATTGTGTGGATTTTATATCTAAGATCGCAATATGAGTGTGCTGGGATTTATAAACTGGTGTCCGTTATTTTTCTAAAGAGAGATGTTTTATAACCATTTTCACTGTTAGTTATTGTTACATCCAGAAAATTCAATTGGTTGCATTTTTCTTTTTCAACAGTGAACTTCAATTCTTCAACACATCCATTAATATGTTGCAAGAAATTATCAATATCATTAGATCTTTCAAAAACAACAAAAATATCATCAACATATCGATGGTAACATAGAGGTTTTGCTATTCTTAAGTTTTCGAATGTTAATTCAACAATGTCTATTGCAAAGCAAGCCATTGTTGGTCCCAAGGGTGATCCCATAGCCATGCCTTCAATCTGCTCATATAAAATATTATTGAATGTGAATTTTACATTTAAGCAGGCAATATTTAATAATTTTCTTAGGACATTGTGCGAAATTGGAATTTGATCTTCTGGTATTAATGAAAGAATATGTTCAATTGTTCTTTTTACTGGAATATTTGTGAATAATGATTTTACATCGTAGCTTGCCATGATTTTTGATTTATCTTTGTTAACTTTAAAAATATCTTGTAATTTTTCTAAAAAATCAAATGTATCTTTTAATATAAATCTCTTGGGTATATATTTTTTCAGTAACTCATCCAACCACTGTGATAAACTAAAGGTTGCTGAATTTACCATAGATAGGATTGGTCTATATGGCGGATCTTCAGGACTTTTGTGTATTTTTGGCAAACCATACATTCGTGGTGGTTGGCATCCAGTACTTCGAAAAAGTTTTTGCAAATCAACTGATAATTCTTTGTTCTTAACCATATTTAGTAACATTTTGTTAAGCACTTCTTCATCATGAATGAAAACATTTTTCTTTACTCGCATGTTATTAACTATTTTCTTAAACTTGGTTTTATCATTAAGAATATTATTCATTTTCTCTATATATTTACAACGATCTGTTACTAACACTCCATTGCCTTTATCAAATCTTGATACATAAATAGATTCATCCTTGGACAGTTGCTTAATTGAATTAACAAGAGTTTTAATTTTCTTTGAGGATCTTGGTTGTTTCAGATAGGAATTAAAAGTTTTTTTAATTTTATGTTTCAGTACTTTTTCGACATTTTCACTTGGTTTTTCATGATGTAATAATGATTGGTACATAACTTCAGTATCACATTCAACTTTTGTAATCTTGAAATTAGACGGCCAACTCATGTTCATTCCAAATGATAAAGCTTCTATTTGATCAGATGTAAGCTGCTTTGATGATAAATTCTTGACTGTATTTTTTAGCTTAAATTGACTAATATCACATTGACGTTCTTATAAGAGTTGAATTTTTCGTAAATATCTTTGAGAAATTTCTATAATTTTATTCTTATTTACTATTTTAAATAAATTTACTAGCAGTGGCTTGTTAGTTTTATGTAATTCTTCATCAAGTTTATATTTTATTCTCTTTGTTTCTTTGATTGAATCTCGTAAAACAGACTTTAAGGATTTCAACTGACTTTTTCGAAAATGAATAGAATAAGGTCTAAGATGTTCTGGAATTGATATTGACAAAAATTTAGGAATTATGTTCTTTTCTATGCTGTTCTTTAAAAATTGTACTTTTAGTTCTTCTTTTTGAACCTTTAAATGCAGTCTTTTCAATTTCACAAAATTTTCTTTTTCATATTCTCTCAGCAATTCTGATTGAATATATTTAGAAACAATAGTGCTGAGCTTCATATTTAACCGGTTTCGATTTACTAAATCATCATGAGATACACAAATTTTGTGGGAATTTATAAATTTATAATCAACTACACTTAATATTACAAATATCTAATGCATGCTCTAAAATAAATGTAAAAAAGAACTAGTAGTTTTCTGTCTGTTTAATAATTTAGATTTTTCAGCATGGTTAATAAATATTGCTTCCTTGGGACCAACAATGGCTTGCTTTGCAATGGACATTGTTGAATCAACATTCGAAAACTTAAGAATAGCAAAACCTCTATGTTACCATCGATATGTTGATGATATTTTTGTTGTTTTTGAAAGATCTAATGATATTGATAATTTCTTACAACATATTAATGGATGTGTTGAAGAATTGAAGTTCACTGTTGAAAAAGAAAAAAGCAACCAATTGAATTTTCTGGATGTAACAATAACCAACAGTGAAAATGGTTATAAAACATCTCTCTTTAGAAAAATAACGGACACTAGTTTATACATCCCAGCACACTCATATTGCGATCCTAGATATAAAATCAACACCATTAAGTGCTTAATTCATCGAATAATCAAAATATCATCTNGTTATATATATATATATATATATATATATATATGCCTGCATAGCAACTGTGCCTCCAAATTATCAAACTGTTAAAATGACTGAAAAGTCTCGTCAGAATGTTTGTATCATTTCACGCATATCAACAAACATGTTAATTAACTACATGGCTAACCTCTGCTTCACTTATGCATCACTTGACATTCTTTGGGATTAGTTCAAATGGGACGGCCGCCTCCTTCCTTCCCCTTCAAAATCAGTCTAAACATTATATGAAATTATTGCAAATAAAATAATAATTTCTTCGTGTATATCATACGATAGAAACCATTATTTTCCAATAAATTTCTGCGCTCCCATCAATATATGATGGTTTAAGAAGAAGACTAGTTTTTATGGCTATAAATATAAATCTTAAGTTTTTTGAGAAAAACTCATAAATCAATGAATTTTTTTCAAGATATGTTTAGATTTTGTATAATTTGCAAATACAAAATGGTTTTATAATTTTTCATGGAAACGAATTTGTACACCTCGTTCAAATTTTCTGGGATCGCGCCTGATAATAGAGATGTAATAATTTTGTCAGAATTATTCAATAGACTCTCATTCAGATGAAAATAGTTATTATTTCTCAATTGATCTCATCGTTCGATAAATATGAATGAAACTTTGTAGTTCTATAAATGCTTGCTTAACCCTCAAACGACCACCTGCTTACATTTGAAAGATTCGTATTTTGAGGTGTTCTTAATCTGAGTTAAAAAATTTTTTCGAGTCCACAGACATTTTCCATGTCTAATTTCATGCATTACGCTTATGTTATGAGAGAAAATTATTTTGGTTCTTGAGGTCAAAATTTAAAACCGTTTTTCACGATTTAGGCCACTTGCTTACATTTGTAAGCAGACACTTTTCCGCTATCATTGATCAAACTACTTAGGCTATACTTTTAAAATTAAAGTGATTCCAGCTTAGCAATTTCTATGTTATCTTTTCTTCATTTTCAAAAGAAGTCCCATACTTTATGACTATTCTATCACTGGTATCAGGTTCAATTGCGATGCATTGATTATTCAAATTCAATCTATCTTTTCAATCGGTTTTTATTGCTTTGATAATTCAAATATAATCTTTTCAAACTGAAATATCTCTCCAAAAGCGCTTTAGGCATAAGGTACAAGCTTTTTCATTACATCATTTGAAATTTTCGCCGCGCTATGCCTGTTCGTCGTATGACAATCAGGCAAGCAGTTGATTACTTCAACGCCTTGGAAAGTGAAGCTACTTCATCCGATGAAGAAATGGAAGAGACGCCGCCCCCACCACTAGATGCTGGAGGAGATCATGCAGTTTCGAACGGCGAAAGTTCTGATAGTGATGGTGAAGTGTTTGTAAATGAACAGAACGATTCAAACTCTTCTGATGAAAGTTCTTCGGATGAGAGTGTCGACGGAGTTACATCAGATAGTGGTGATTATTATACATCTCCAAGTGAGCTTCGCTGGAATTTTTCGCGTCCTCAACCTCGCAGACTAATGCGAAACCTTTTGAATTTCCGTGAGGGAGTGACATTCACACCCAGAACTGAAGACGAATCCTTTCTTCTGTTACTTGATGAAGACATTCTCCGCATAATACAATTATACACCAACCGTCGGATGAGATCTGTTGGTAAGACGGTGTTTTCTTTTGCTGAGATAAAGGCGGGAATAGCTATTCTCATTCGCGCTGGGGCTGACAAAGACAATTTGTCAGATCTCTCAACTTTATTCAACCCATCTGATTCAAGACCATTTTATCGTTGCGCTATGTCAAAAAATCGATTCAGGCTTTTCCTAAGATATTTGACGTTTGATAATAAAGGAGATAGACGTCAGCGTCAAGCAACGGACAAAATGGCAGCCATTCGAGAGATCTGGGATCTTTTTCAGTTGAACTTGAGGAATTTCTATGTTCCCTCAGAACAAATCACAGTTGATGAACAGCTATACGGCTATAGAGGTTATTCCCCTGGTCGATGTTACATGAGCTCAAAGCCAGCGAAATATGGTATAAAGTTCTTTTGGCTTTGCGACGCAAAGAATGGATATGCTTTGGCCGGAACAATTTACAGTGGAAGAAGTGTTGATGGTCGAAGAGAGACTGGCTTGGCTGAAAAAACTGTTTTGTCTCTTACCTCTTTTTACAACAAAAGCGGTCGTAATGTTTTTGTGGATCGTTACTTTACAAGCCATTCTCTTTGCCTCTCCCTACTGCAGAATGACCTAACGATGACAGGCACTGTCATGGCCAGTCGACGAGATGTCCCAAAAGAAATGAAGACAGTGAAAAACCGATCCGTATTTTCTACCAAAGAAGTATGGGACAGTGAAAATAGAATCATGCTTCTGTCGTACGTGCCGAAGAAAGGAAAAAATGTACTTTTGATGTCCTCCGCTCACTACTCTGCAGGGGTGCAGACTTCACGAGAAGATAAAAAACCTGCTGCCATACATGATTATAACCAAGGGAAAGGAGGTGTCGATGTCCTTGATTCGTGCATTGAGGACTTCACCACGAAGCGAAAAACGAATCGTTATCCAATGGTGATATTTTTCAATGTGCTTGACGTGAGTGTCTACAATGCATTTTTGCTGTGCAAGGAAAGCAATTCACTTGTGAATACGAAATGCAGACGACAATTTATGAAGAACCTAGCGGAAGCTTTGGCAAAAGAAAATATGCGAAACAGAATGGGAAATCCACGCGTCTTGTGTCAAACTAAAGAAAGTTTTACAAGATTCGGTCTGTCGAAAGAGACCACACCCCAGACAAATATCCCAAATGCAGTTGACAAAAAACCCAAGCAATGTTCCATGTGCAGAAGAACAACACGCAATTCCTGTGACAATTGCAAAAAGAGAATTTGCAGCAACCACAAAGTGGTCAGCATTCGCTGTTATAACTGTTCCTCCTGAAATTCTTACGCTTGCATTTATGTAAGTTTTGATTTGTTTTGTACAACTTCATTATATTCACGTTGAATGTTTGTAAGTCAGTACATTTTGCATGCGTCATTTGTACTTGTAATCATTTTCGTTTTCAATCGCATTCATTGCTACAGTTTTAGCGATATCTATGATATCGTTCGCAAATATATATCTATCATAGATCTGATATCTATGATGCTTATGCAACGTTACATGGTGAGCTCGTGAAGGTGATTATCACATTGTGGGCCTATACTATGTGTAATGTAAGTTTTTGTGAACGAATAGACCATTTTTAACCTTTGACAAGAATATCTTACATTTGTAAGCAGGTGGACTGATTAAGATGTGCAATTAGCCGGTCGTTTGAGGGTTAAACGAATGAACTTAAATGTTACAAAATCATTGACAAATTTGTTGCAATTCATCTGAACACTCGTCTTCTGCTTTGCTAACTTTTTTCTTAATAATAATAATGTAAAGAAATGCTTACTATTTTATTAAGGATACAAATGGTATCTACTGTGCCCTCATTATGCCGCCTTAGATAGTATAAGTTAGCGACATCACCGCTACGAATAATACACTTCTTTCTGTAATTGAAGATTGAGGTACGAAGATATATACAACTGAAAAATTCAATATTGGTTTTTAAACGGATCAAAGTAATTAATTCAAGATACTTTTAATAAATAAATTGAGAAAATCAAATTTAGAGCATCTGGAAAAACCACTTAAACTTCCTATATAGCTAATTGAAAACAATGTTGGATTACTTACAAGTCAACTTACAAGCTGAGGGAATTTTGTAAATTTCGACCCAGCATTGACATTATTTTTCTTTAAATAAAATGATGTAATTACTTCATTAAAAAATTTCGAACCTTTTTAAACGTTTTTAAGCCAAACCAAACCTAACTTAGCCGAGCCGTACCATTTATAAACCGAGCCGCTTGCAAATCTGTAGTTGCTCTCATGAACTCTAAGCCTCCTAATTACATAAATGCTACGTATTGAGAGAATGTAAATTTTTCTTAAAAAATTACAAAGATAGATGTGTTCCATGAAAAATATAAGAAGTGATATCAATGTTTATTTCAGGTTATCATTAATAAGTTTTTTAGGCATTTACATTTTACTATTCTCCGGAACGAACTGTAAGTAGATGTATATTTGATCTAAATGATGTGGTTTACTAATGAATGTATTGCGATTAATGTTTTCATGCTTAAAGTTATTATGATAGTTCTTGTTTAAAGTCATAAAATGGTTCATAGTTCATACCAGATGTGGAATTGTCTAAGATTTTTGCAAACTGCCCCTACTTCACCAAACCCTACAGACATTGTGTTCTGCCCCATTTCCAGGTGTTCACGTTTGCCCCATCTGGCTCACCGTTTTTATTCTATCGCACTTAATAGTCCCATTCAAAATTCCCCATATTTTCTTTATAGCAATTTAAATAACACTACATTACCATTGCAAATATTTAGAATCATTACTTTTTTAGAAGATACAGAATCATTTTCCAATGCTCTATAGTAGTACTAACATAGAAATAGTACTAAAACAGGGTGATAATGCTAACACACAGTAAATACATGATAGTATTTTGAATTACAATTTTAGATTTAGAAAGCGTTCTACAAAGTCATTACGTAATACACTGTACAAGGATAGTCGCACATCTTTCACAGTAATCGTAAGGTCTTTTGAGTACAAATCAAGTTCAGATCAAGAACATTTCTCTGGTACTATTGCATAGAATGAAACTTCACCAAGAACTAAAAACACATGATAATACCCATTTAAAAATGCGATTAAATTTCTAAGTAAATTGTCGGGCATGAAACCTTGATTTATAAAATAATTACTTTATAATCTCTAAAATTAGTATTTTTTTCAGTTTTTCTCAACTCAAGAGTGTTTTGTCCCATGGGTACATACTTTAGAAAAACATGCTCCATGGGTTGATACACTCCACTTCCACCTCTGGTTTTTCGTCTATGAAGAATGTATAGAGTGCATAGACAACAGTTTGAAAGAGCTACTAAATTTTGTAAATGATCTTTTCTATGAGTATTATAAAGAACCTAATGAATGATTTTGCAGCTAGACAGCAATAATTACTTTTACTACAAGAAAATATAATGCAAAAAAATCTGTGCAACTTGCTAATGCTAATATTTAAAATAAATTTTTCATTGGAATATTTTCTTAAATTTTCAAAATACTTCATAATGAAATTTCATAATAATTGTACAATGTTATTAAACGATCTACATTGTATGTGCACTTCAAAATACTTTATACTACTCTAGTTGACCTAGTGAAATTAACCTCTTGAACAAGTGTTGGACGACGATGATGAAATCTTTCAAAAATTGTTTTCCTGTACAGGAAAATTATATATATTTTGAATTATATTTTGAAATTTAAACCAAGGCTTATTATAATTCAGGGCACATAGCATTAAATTAATAACTTTTGTGCTTTGCTTTACCAACTCATTAGCCAAAGTTAATATAAATAAGTAAATCTATTTGACTTCAGGTACTCAAATTTCACTAACAAATCAAAAACAGTGTGCATTTTATCAGAATGACGTGACAAAGAATATATACATTTAAGTATTTGAATAGTTATCTAAAATACATGTTATATAGATACGTATGTGATTCAAGACTTATGCTTAAGCATGATCACTAATGGGGTTTTGGAGCCATTGGATGCCACAACTGCCCAGCCCATGACATCTGCTACATTCTGGTGTTCGACTGACTTCAGGAAGTTCACTCGAACTTCTAACATAAACCCTGTGAACTGTAAAGATCTTTTAATCAGTTCTGATGAAAACTTCGCCTTCGTCCAGCTGCAGCACTTTATATGCCTGAATTTGCAGATCATCCTTCACGACTCTCGTATAAATTCTGTTGAAGACTTAAAGATCTTTCGCTGCTTGATGCTTGTCTTGTAACGATTTCGCTCTACGTGCAGCATTATGGCCTGCACGATGCCCTTAGTACAAATATATCAAGTAGTTGGGACTGAAATAGGCTTGCCAATAGTTGTAACAGCTTACGTTTCATCACATTGAAAACTGTTTTTCTGCAGACAACTAACTGTTTTGTAACTTCCTAATTAATAATGTCTACATTTTTTGGAACAACAATTTTATCAAGTACAGACATTGGGTTCATTGTAAAGTCTAGAATTGAAATGCAACAATATCCTATAAAATTGGAAAGAAGGCAGTTATGTGAACCTACAAAGCAATGGAGATTTTATTTTGATATAAAAATAGCGAACTGGAGCAGTATTTGGGATGTGTAAATCTTTACTCCCCACCATGTACATAACAACACCTTACGCTGCTAGATTGCAATGAGCAAGAATGTGTGCACAACAGCTTTCTTTGAGTTAACTAGCAATATTCCTTATTGTAATTAATTGTTGCAGCATTTAATATTGTTTTATAAATATCAAGCATTTTAAATATCAATTCCCAATCAAAAGAATCAATTAGAAGTAAACATTTTTAAAGCTGGCGCTGGAAGCTAATATGACACTATATTGCTACAGCATTCTTGTATCTTATTGAATAACAATTTACCTTTTCTAAATGTAGTTTAATCACCGAGCGCTCATTTTTCCATATTTTCATTATTATTACTATATTAAGAGAAGCCTACCAATAATTTTTTTGACTACTTATATTTTTGAAGAATTGAAAAAATCCAGAAGGTGATTTGTTTATATTGCTAACATATTTCTTATGATAACATAGCCTTAGATAAGTTTCTGGTCAAAATGAGCAAAGCAATTGTTATAGGTCAAAGCCAAAGCATTTTTGCTAAATAATATTATCTGTATTGTTCAGTATTCACCAAAAGTATTAGGTACTTACTATTAAAATAATTTTTGCTACGAATGCTATCTTAGCAGAAACTGAAGTGGTAAAATTTCATTATAAATATTGCTTAATATGATAATTACGACATTTGAAATTTTATTACTACTAATTTTAGGTGAAATTCGAATTGCAAATGCGAGTTTTGTGGTCCCTGACGACTACAAATCATTTGAGGCCATTGCTGAGAACGTTAGCATGAGTCTAATGTATGTAATGAAGCTTGTTGTAAGCATTTAAATCAATTACTATTTATGTAAAGCAATTTTTAGGTTAATTTAATCAGTAATATTTGTGTAAAATGTGACGAATTATGTTTCTTTTCTATTTAATAAAAAGTATCCATTTTTACAGACATATAATCACCAAATGCACTTAAAACTTTTACTTTGGTTCTTATTCCATCTAAAATAATTAAAGCACGAAGCATTGTTGCTGGCTTCACAATTCTTTAATATGTTGGGAAAATGCAGCCCCAATATTTTTACAAGGCGCTTTGCCAAGATTTTTTCGATTGTCTTAAAAGAACTATACCAAAAATTTTCCAGTAGTTCAGAAGATTTCTTCATACTTAAGCGTAAATTCTTTGTCCAAAGCGTAAATTATTTGTCCAAAATGTTGCGTCAATTTACTATGCACTTCTAAATGACAATCTCCTTCTATATAAGTACCTGAAAACAAAGGAAATATTTTCATCTGTTAATTTAATTAATAATGTAGAACAGAAAATCCTGTTTTGTGATAACTGTCATTCGCAGAACTATTAAAGAATACAGAGCCTTAAGGCTAATGAGATGGTACCTTTATTACTAGTGGAATTAGATCTATCAAATGAGAAACTAGAATTATTTTTCTTAAAACGGCCCATATTCTATATATATATATATATATATATTTGTATATATATTTTTTTGCGGTGGAAAATGCATTACTTTAGGCGGGAAACCGTCCGAAATTTCTAAGACATTTAGAGGTAATTGCACCGTAGTAGACAGCCTGTGACTGAATTTTTCAACACTCTTCACTCTCTGTCATTAGCCTCATCAGCTGCAGCATACAGATCAGACATTGAGTGCAGCTACTTCCAGTGGTCGCCCACGTGCAATTCATGCAACTAACAAAAGTCAATTTCTTGGACGAAATCATCACGAAAATCTCAGTCAAATGTCGTTCCAAATGAAAATTAACCCGCACTACCTTTCCTGAATTATAGATGTTGATCTACACATGTCAACTTATATGTAAAAAAAGCGAGAGCTCCTCACCCAGAAGCAAAAAATTTTCTCGATAATCAAAGCCAGAAAACTGAAGCTCCTGGTTGGTGTCTGGAATATTGGAGAAAAAATTTTCCTTCTGAATAAGACAGGTGTGCATCCTGAAACTCCATTGTCACACACACAAAAGTTATTAAAAGTTTTGAATTGATGCTGCTCCAGGGTTCACCATTCTCCTAGATTAATGGTTTAGGCTGCTGTGTCCAAATTGGACAGGTTCCCGCTAATCTTTGTGGATTTGGGAGTGAATGTAAATGCTGCATATTATAAAAATGTCATTCTTGAGCAGCTACGGACCTGATAAATTACTGTGCTTGATAGTGTGGACAAGATCACGTTCAGCAAGATAGGGCATTCAACACCGAGGTAGGTCTTCAAAATGGTTGCTGTGGAACACCATAATACATTTAATGGATGAGAACGTCTACCCAAAAAGAATAGTTGTCCCAGAATTCAATCAGATAAGTGATTGATCAGCTTCCACTTAGACTGGACATGCTAGTGGCAGCTGATAGTCAACGATTTGAATGATAGTGTGCTATTTGCTTGAACTATTGAAGACAATTCATTGCAAATTTTATTTTCTTATTGATTCCTTTATGTTCTTGAAAAATATAAATTTTGTACTGTGCCAATCATTTTGCATAACACCGTATACATGTATATATATATATATATATAAATATATATATATATATATATATATATATAT
>CABFPE010000221.1:381029-405193 GCA_900660155.1 Hofstenia miamia | reverse complement strand
CATATATATATATATATATATATATATATATACGGGCTTTGGATACAAAATTTTAAAATATTTGCAAGGCGCTGGATACAAAAAAGTATATACGGGCGTAAGATACTGTGGCGAAGGGCGCTGGATACAGGGTCAAAAAAATTTTTTTGAAAAAACTTGCAACTCTTGCACAAGAAATTAGACCCCTTTTCCGAATGCGCAATGTAAAAATTTTTGTATAAAATGAATTATTCCGGTTTGCATCAAAGAGGACGCTGATACTATGGAAAATTGAAAAGTTGTGGCGGTGGATACAAATCCCATAGTATCTAGAGTCCGTATATGTATGTATGTATGTATGTATATATATATATATATATATATATATATGTATATAAATCTATATATATATATATGTATATAAATCAAGTTATTATATTATTGTTCAAATATTTAGTGTGAAGTTGTATTTAATGAAACAGACATTGGTGGAATGAGGTATGATTTTTTAGACTGCAACTACACTGGTTACTTTAACTCCAATGGCAACGTTGGATTTAGTTTTATGTTGATATTCAATGAAGTCAAATCAAAAAAGGGATGCATTGATATAGAAATTTTCCAGTCAACCTTTAATAATGTCGTAGGTTTTTTTCCTAAAGTTAATTGTTCATTCTGTGGTTGCTTTTCAAATGAAACTACAAAGGCCTTGGAAATTAATACAACCAGTGAGGCAACTACAAAACCTGAAGGAATTATTACAGCTACAACCAGTGAAGGAACTACTCCATTTGAGCACTCTACAAACGGAGAAGGAACTATAACAAATGAAACAACTGGAACAGATGAAGGAAATAAATTTGCTGAAGTGACTGCATCAGATGAAATAACTGTAACAAGTGAAGCAACTACCATGTTAAGATCATCAGCACAACTTAGAAAAAATATTACAGCTGAAGCAACTAAAATAATTGAAGCAAGTACAAACGAAGAAAAAACTACAATATTTAAAGAATTCATAATAGTTGAGGAGTCTACAGCAGTTCAAGAATCAAAAACAGTTGAAGAACGTACATCGGCTGAAGCTAACACGGTATTTGAAGTAACAACAGCAAATAAAGGACATACAAAAGCTGCAGCAGCAACAACAATTAAACCAGCTACAAAAATCGAAACTGCTACAACAGATGAAGTAACTACAATTATTGATGTCACTGCCTCAAATAGTGAGTATATTATGAAAATCTCCTTTTCTTAGTTAACTTTGTATAGTTTAATCGGAAAGCTTTAATGCCAAAATCATTTTTGTTCTGTATTAAATGTTAATACAAATTATTCAAGCAATATGTAAAGGTTAGAAAACGTGTTGCTTAAAATTTACTATATTTGGATCTAAGTATTGGCCTAGCAAAATGAAAAGTTAAAGCGATTTTTTTGGTAAGCATTATAAAAGTTGGGCGAATTAGCATTAAGTTTAACGGGTCAGGTTGGATTTGGGCGAGATGGCAATCTCTGATTTTTTCATGCAAATGTTACTTTTAACCAACAGTACAAATATATTCAAGAATGCATAAAAGCTAACTGTTTACTCAAAATTGTAATTTTGTAGTAAAATCAAACATATTTTTGGCTCAGACCGCTACCTATAAATCCATTCGAAATTACTGTTTTTATGTAAATGGCTTAATGATATAACACGGAGTCTTTGAGAATAGAATTCTTCTCTACCAATATTTTTCACAATACAATAATATTTTATTATAAAATAAATTCCTCAAAATTTTTGGCAATAAAAACAATTATCTAAGGTATGTTCTGGATATTGCTATTTTGAAGGAAAAATTTCTTTACCAAATTTTATGTCATGGATAGTAATTTCATTAGCAGTTTTTATGAATTGTTTAGAAAAATTTCTGGCTCTGACTCTGAAGATTTTTTGTGTAAATTTATTTCAATGATCCGTAAATGCGTATCTGACATTGAAAAATTTTCTTTCTGCAACATTAAATGTTTGAGGTATCTAATTTATTGGCAGCCTATTATTGTGAAAGGAAAATTAATAATTTATATTTTTCTTCTCTAAAAATAATTTTTATTTAAGTATTGCAATTTTTATTTTAAGAATAATTTATTGCGCACGTCTGGACTCAATATCAAGTGCCCCACTCAAAGTCATTTAGAAAAGAATTCATTAAATGTCGCATCGTGTTAAGATGCGTCTACAGCTTTATCAACAAAACTATTTGAGCCACTGCTGTTTGTTTGTAAATTTTCCGACCTAATTTAAATAATAATTTCGATTTTGAAATTTGTATTGTAAGGATAATCTCAAAGAATTGCATAGGAGTCATATTCAAAACTTGTACGAATGTATCTCTTAATAACAGTAAGAAATGTTTCGGAATCTTCAAAGGGAAATGAATGATTAAATTTATTTTTTTATAATTACAAATGGATTTTAAATTCAGTGCAAGTTGGTCTATTAAGAAGTTCACTTTCAACACATATTTTGTGCATTATTTTTATATTATACAAATAATTTTCAATATTATAATAGAATAAAACAATTCCTTGGTAACAAGTTCGTTGCCTTTTTTGATGTTACTATTTTCAAGAGGAAAATCTTAATGAGATATTATTCGACAATTGCTACATATGCATTTGTTTCTCAATTGCTAAGTACACTTTTCAATTACTGTAATTATTTTTCCAGCATTTTTCATATTAGTTAAATATTTATTCAGCACAAAATATTTTGTGGTGGAATTTTCTTCAAAAGTAACTTAGAACGTTTTCACATGAGATTATTGCATAGACGAACATTTTTATGAAATAGTTAATAATTAAACCAATTTTCTTGAAATTGATTAAAATTATTTTAGAGAACCAAATTTTTATACCGGGAGTATGTTGGGAATATAAAATATATTTAAAGCATTCTTTAAGTTTACAACAGAAAAAGTTCTTTCGAATAGTGTGACAGGTTCAGTCTGAAGGTTTAGACATTAATATGTAAATTTTCAAAAATGCTTGCACAAAATGACAAAATTCTAAGTTATGGCAGGGTTGAGTATATTAAAGGCTTATAGACAAAAGCCATATCTACGTAATCTTAATTACTAATTTTTTAATAATCTCATTATATACAATGCTTTCAAAATTACTAAAAAATTTATCTGAAACCCAAGTTATTTGCAATCAAGTCTAGTCTTATTTGATAATATTAGTGTCTTCATAAATAAGATAGTTGCATTCATTAGTTGTAAAGGTGAAAGAATCCTATATAAATTTAACATAAAATATCAACATTTGGACCATGTAGTGAACATGAATTAATTTTTGAATACAAATTGCGGTAGTGCAGATAGTAGTCTATGACAATTATGTCACTTATCTAGTAATTGCCGACATAAAACAACTAGTTTTAGCATAATACATGTTACTTTACCCCTTAAATCTAAATGTGATGTCAAAAAATTCTAAAACCCAACGGTAACTTAGAATTCCACATTTTAGTTAATATCATTGAAACGTTACAGAACAAAGTATAACAAATTAATGGGATTCAGGAATTCCAACCAAATTATAAGAATATTTCAACCTTGTGATAGAAGAACTAAATATTTTTGTTGCCAGAAAGCATATTTCAATTCTGTAAGTAAAACTTAGTGGTTTATGGTTGCCCTGATCTCAAGTGGTATTTTTATACAAGAAACCTGAAAATTTCACTTAAAAGTGGCTAATGTAAATAAAATTAAATATACACAAGTGTAACCTATGCAATATTTTAGATGTAAACGTTGCTTTTTTGAATTGCTGCATTTTGACAATGGCTGCATCCAGAAACGCATTTTTCTAAAAGAACGATGTTACCTTAAATGTAAATAGTCAAAAAGTCTCTTTGACGTTTTATGTACTTTTCAGTGTCATATATTTCTATTACTTATAATTGGAATATATTTTAACAACTAGTTAAATTAAAATTATTAGTAGAAAATTTTATTATATAATACCTCCATTTTGTTAATGCTTAGTCCTAAAACTTTTTAATATGGTTGCTCAATTTAAACAATGCTATTTAGGTGTTCCAAAATATAAATAATAATTACAATTTCTTTAAGTCATTGTGTAAACATAATAAAAATCGTTTACCCAAAGGTAAACATTGTTCTTTATGAAATCTTGAAAACTCAGTTAAATTTTCAGGGATTCTTTTAGTTTCTTCAGATGCTCTTCCCTATGAAGCGTTGGGAATAGTATGTAATTAATGTGCAAAGCTTATTTTGTGCCATTTTTGCTAAGATTCAATCTAGACTACACCATTTTGGCCCGCTGATTTCCGCAAAAATTTATTATTTTTGAATATGCCTTTAAGTAATTGCATTGTTTAAAATAGAGGGACAATGTTTGTCAAAAATAACAAGCATGAAACTTTTGTAATTATTTTCTATATGTCACCACTACCAAATGTCCAAATGTCAGCAGTCATTTGGCAGCAAATTACAAAATTATAGTTGCGGCGGATTGAATTTTGGCTAGGGGAGGGGGCAAGAAGCATTTACTACCTATTTACTAAATAATATGACTTTTGCTGTTTACTATGTAAAAATTTGAAAGGTTTTTTTGCCCTCAAACTTAATTGGGAGCGTGTTCTTCCTGCAATCGGTCATGAAAATTATCAGGCATTACAACCAATATATCAGCAAGCGTTTATCAATGGAAATATATTTTATTTTTCCGGGGAGAAAATATATAACTTAAATATATTTTGTTGCAATGTATTTCAATAAAATATATTTTTTACATCCATGCTTGCCACTAACTTTTATAGGCTATCAGAAATAAAACAAGATTTCGTTTTGTATGAAAATATAATGTATTTTGCACTATTTCGTAACAAATCGATGAATTTTGTTTAAAATGATTGAGAAAAAATGCAATTATACTCACATTCTTATATTTTCTTGAAATTTAATTTATCTACAACTAAATCTTCAATTAAAGGTGTTCAACAATTTTACAATAGATGGCATTATGCAATTTTTAAATTACTTTCAAAGTATCATTGAAAAGGTTTCAAAACAAAAATATTTTTAGACTTCAAATCGACACAGCAACACAGTTTGTTTGTTTTTTTTGATATCAGTGTATTTATTAGATTAAATTATAATTGTGGCTGAATTTTTAATATGTTCTTCAGTGACTTTCCAAGAACATGAGAATATCCCTGAAATTCTTTAGACATTCTTCCATTGTAGGAAGATCTAGAAGATCATCTGAAGAGCACTTTCCAAACTATTAGGACTTCGTATTTTGATTAGGTGCATCAAAATAGCCCTCATATGAATTGCCCAAGAAGTCTTCTAGAATCAATGTACTCTTTATTAAAAATCCTTAAGCATTGAAATAATAAACAACTAAAAAAGTAATTTTAACTAAAATATACCCTTACTTAATTATATAATCCTTATATTCAAATAAGCAGATTTCAGTGCATATTGATAATATGCCATTTCTTACATATATGAATATAAAACCATAGTAATGTCCATGATTATAAGGAGCTGTGTCATTTTTCATCAATATCTTAATTGGTTTCTTAAAATATTCTAGATTGGTTTCAAGCCATATTGAGTTCCTACGTATGAAATTTATAGAATATGTACGATTTCAATTGGAAAATATAATACACATTTTTTAACTAAGTACGGACTGTTGTGGAATATAATGGCAAAATGAATATATGAAATATCAATATCAAAATAGTGATATTTAAAGATGGATGCGGTGCAGGTTTACCCGCGCGGGTGCGGTGCAGTGCGGATACTGAGTTACAAATGTCCCGCGGATTGCGGTGCGGGTGGACACTTTTATTTTGTTACATGTTTAATACTAAACTAATATAATATTAATTATGCTACGAAATCTATATAACATAATATATTTGACATCATTCACTCAATTAAACAAAATTAATAGAAAGTCACTTCGGTGATTAACATATTTTAGCTTAATCGACAGGCATGTGTTTTGCGGGTGCGGGTGATTTTTTCCAACAGACGGGTGCGGTGCGGTTGAGGGCCCACTCACTGCGGGTGCGGTGCAATGCGGCTATAAAAAATTACACACTTTTTTCTGCATACAAAACTACTTGTACATAGGAGCACGGTTGAATCCTACTTGATTGTTTGCTATAACCGAAATATTGAATTAATAAGTGCTACCAAAATGTATCTTTTGTTAGCATTTATAAATACAAACGCCACAGATTGTGGACGAGTTCTAGATATGTTCTTCCTCCTTCAATTTACTTCAAATATACTACAGTGTATTTTAGAATGTTTTTAGACTGGTTGCATAACTTAAATATTTGGAAAAGCTGATTGTTGATCACATAAAAGACAAATTACCCAATAAATTTGAATTACATATGTAATCAAATTAAATCTTTCCCTTCTATCTTATAATGACAAACAGAGATGGTGATATTTTGTGTTAAAAATTTTATAGATATTTTGCTCGTTAAAATAGATTATTACCAGTTACAACATGTTTTTATTAAGGATATTATATATATATATATATATATATATATATATATATATATATAAATTAGAGGCATGTACATGCTCATGATTACAAAATTAAATCGGGAATATTTCAAATTAGACGTCATCAACCCAAATTGGAGTAAACATTGACTATAATGAGCGCTAAGGAACGTCCATCCAATATACACATAATTATGTTTTTTCTTTTGCTTTCCTTTTTCTGATTTTTCGTGCGTGTCTAGACATGTGGTGCACATGCACATGTACAAATTTATTCAGCTTCAGGTGAAAAATATATACTGCAATAAAAGTAGATTGAGCTGCGTTTCCATTCGTACAAAGGCCTATATATATATATATATATATATATTAAAATTGAATCCACTATTTTACGCGTTTCGATATTTTATTGATCATCGTCAGAACATTTTCTCAGAAATTTTTTTTTACAAAACTATAAACTACACTTTATAATTAACTAAAATAATTGTATATGCTAATATTTAAAATAGATGTAGTCTTTGAAATGTATTCATTTGCTTGTTCATTATGTTGGTCCGTTCTAATTTCTTTAAATATAATGCTTTCCCTATTTTTGTATTGTTAGTTTTTATAATGATGTTAAAATTGTCTTTTTTAATTTCATGATGGTACTGAAATATTTCAGTATTTAAATGTCCATTAATATGCTCTTTTATACGTTTCCCGAAATGGCGGCTTGTTTCTCCAATGTACAATTTGTTACAATTGTCACATTGATATTTATAAACTATTGAAGAAACTAAGTCTTCGGGAATGTTGTCTTTGTTCTTAAAAAGATGTTCAGTTTTCAAAGTACTAAAAATTGGAATAAGTCTTGATCTTATGAGCTTTTTATTGATATTTACTAAGTTATTTGACAATTTCTTGATGTTGTTCCTATATATGGAAGTTTCCAATATACTCTTTGCTTCTCTTGATCTTGCAATAATTGAGTTGTTAACTTTGTTTCATTATCTTGTTGTAAAATTTGTTTAGTGATAATTTTCTTAATTAATTTATGCGGATAACCATTCTTTTCAAAAACTTTGTACTATGTGTCAAGTGCTGATGTTAGAACTTTGTAATCAGATGATATTGCATAAATTCTTTTGCAAATTGCTTTGACGGTGTTGATTTTATACTTCTTGTCACAATAAGATGTAAATGGTATGCATTAGCCAGTGTTGGTGATTTTGAAGTGATAACTTGAAGAAAAAGTTGTATGATGATTTGAAATTTGAGTATCTAGAAATATTAGTTTGTTGTCAATTTGATTTTCCATTGTAAATTGAATTTCAGTCATTTGATTGTTTAAATATTTTAAAAAAATTTTTTTTTATAATGTCCATTGCAAATTGAGCCATGGTTGGGCCTAAGGGAGATCCCATAGACATACCATCAATTTGATTATAAATTGAGCCATCAAAAAGAAAAGAATTATCTAAGCATGCCATTTTCAAAAGTTCTTTTAAAGTATTCATTTCGATTTCGATCTTTCCTTGAGGAATAATTGATATTAAATGTTCTATAGTCTTCTTAACAGGTATGTTAGTAAAAAGGCTTTTAACGTCGTAACTAACAATAAATTTTTTAAATTGATTTCTTTTGTAAAAGGTGTTGAGTTCATCAATAAATTCAAAAGAGTCAGATAGTACATATTTATTTGGTAAGAATTCCTTAAGAATACTATCAAGCCATTTGCTCAAGTTTGAAGTTACTGAATTAACCATAGAAAGAATTGGTCTCATTGGAGGATCTTTATTGTCTTTATGTACTTTTGCAAGTCCATAAAGTCTAGCTGGTTGACTTCCTGTGCTGCGAATTTTGTTGTAGATTTCAGATGAAATTTTATTATTGTTTCTTAGAGATAGTAACTTCTTGTTAAATTTTTCTTCAATATGCATAAAGTAATTGTTCTTAATTTTCGAGTCAGGATAAACTTTGCTAAATTTTGATGAGTCATTTAAGATGTTATTCATTTTTTGTAAGTAGGTTTTTTTGTCTAAAATAACTGTTCCATTTCCTTTATCGTATTTGCAAACATATATNGCCTAAGGGAGATCCCATAAACATACCATCAATTTGATTATAAATGGAGCTATCAAAAAGAAAAGAATTATCTAAGCATGCCATTTTCAAAAGTTCTTTTAAAGTATTCATTTCGATTTCGATCTTTCCTTGAGGAATAATTGATATTAAATGTTCTGTAGTCTTCTTTCATATATAGAGAACAACATCAAGAAATTGTCAAATAACTTAGTAAATATCAATAAAAAGCTCATAAGATCAAGACTTATTTCAATTTTTAGTACTTTGAAAACTGAACATCTTTTTAATAACAAAGACAACATTCCCGAAGACTTAGTTTCTTCAATAGTTTATAAATATCAATGTGACAATTGTAACAAATTGCACATTGGAGAAACAAGCCGCCATTTCGGGAAGCGCATAAAAGAGCATATTAATGGACATTTAAATACTGAAATATTTCAACACCATCATGAAATTAAAAAAGACAATTTTAACATCATTATAAAAACTAACAATACAAAAATAGGGGAAGCATTATATTTAAAGAAATTAGAACGGACCAACATAATGAACAAGCATATGAATACTTTTCAAAGACTACATCTATTTTAAATCTTAACATATACAATTATTTTAGTTAATTATAAAGTGTAGTTTATAGTTTTGTAAAAAAAAAATTTCTGAGAAAATGTTCTGACGATGATCAATAAAAGATCGAAACGCGTAAAATAGTGGATTCAATTTTAATATATATATATATATATATATATAGGCCTTTGAACGAATAGAAACGCAACTCAATCTACTCTTATTGCAGTATATATTTTTCCCCTGAAGATTTAATAAATTTGTACATGTGCACCATAATGTCTAGACACGCACGAAAAATCAGAAAGAGGAAAGCAAAAGAGAAAACATAATTATGTGTATATTGGATGGACGTTCCTTAACGCTCATTATAGTCAATGTTTACTCCAATTTGCGGTTGATGACGCTTAATTTAAAACATTCCCGATTTAATTTTGTAATCATGAGCATGTACATGCCTCTAATTGATGCGTAAGTGCTTAATATTTACTTATTCCACATTGATTTATTTAGTTATTAATTTCATATTATGAATACCACACTATGTGAGTTGAAAACGAAAGAGATTAAGCACATGAAATTATTTTCATTCCTTGAATTACCCTGCCCCGCGCTTTAGGTGGATTCAGAGTTGCACACCCGCCAGCAGGCCTGCATGCTTTTCGGGCCGTATTTTTGCAGGCCCGTTACTGGCCGCAAATTTTGAAGAATTAAGTTATGCTTCTCTCAATTACATATTAACTTTTTAAATTAATGTAAATCTGCAGACCTGTGCAACACTGGGTGGATTTGTATAAATGCGTGCATGTTATTTTAAATAATTAGTAAAAATCGAGGACCAGAATATAACTTAGTTCAGTTACAGAAAGAATTTGCAAGTGTCATATTTGAAGGTTTTTTAGTTTGAAAAATTTCGAAGTTTATTATTCAAACGTAACGTTCTTTATTGATATAATTGCTAACAATGAAATGAGCGGTATTTATTTGAATAGCGTCATTAAATTTACAAAACACGACATGCAAAATAAATCTGTAGTAGTATTTTAATGATGAGTCATTATTGTAAAGGAAGGTTAAAAATGCTTTTATACAAGACTTCATTTTTTGAATGTTTTAATGTATTTGGATAATAGACAATGCTTTTAAGACTTTTGTTATAATGAAATAGATAAAATGTATCGGAAATCAGATGTTCTTGACATTTTAAAATACAGCAGTATGAGCTATATGCTATCATATATTTTTAGCACATCCCCAAAGCAAATATCGGAAAGCCTATACTTAGACATTTTGGGGATCTGAAAATTTGCGTGAAATTTTGGATGTTTTAGTGCCATTGGGATAAAAATTCCATGAGCTTTCGAATTTCAAAGCATCAATCTACCGACGTTTTCATTAAGATTCATACTATACAAAACTATTCAATTTTTGTCTCCAGTAACAATGTTCCCTTTCGAATTTAAGCTTCTGCGATGGAATAGTTCAGAAGTTTCTGACAAATTCAACACCGAAATAAAACTTGGGAAAGCCTCTAGTATTGTCAGACTTAATACTCATGCAAATTAAATTTATGTTACATTGCAGTGTGAAATATCACAAAAGACTTCTATGCAAAGATTGATATATTCTGAAAGTTTGAGACCAAACCTCCCAGGTCCAGCTCATTAAATCTTACGTCAGCCCGGAACATTTAAATTGATGCCATTTTGTGAATCTTGCCAAAAAAACTCTTTAATGTTGCGATTTTCAAGACCTGTAATATATACTGTAACTGAAATTGAAAGCCTAAAATCTAAATATTATTATTCAACACATGAATTATTGTAAATTATATTGCATTCATTGGATTTGGGTTAATTTGCTTGCACTGTTGTGTAATAACAAGTTATTTTAAGCTAATTTTTCTCGTGCATTTTTTTAAATGTCTCAGCCCAAGCCCTGCTCTCGCCTGACCTTGCCCTGCTCTTCCATGTCCCGCTAGACATATGTAGATCTCTACCTCCATATCCTGAATTTCTCATACCAATCAAGTTATGCACAAATTTACTCGGCTGCTTCTCAGAAGTTTTCCGCAGCCCCCATTAAGTTTTGCAAATCAATAGTTTACAATTTTTTATTTGTGCTTCGGTCATAAACAAAAACTGCAAAAATTCTAGCCTACGCATGTTCATTGCTATTCAGTCTTAAGACATTTATATACAAATCTGCCAACAAAACATTCACAATACATTTTTATTTTTCGATCAGTTCATCAAAATTTTCACTATGTGCAATAGCCGCTGGCTAATACCAAGAACGCGCATCTCGAAGGATTGCGAGCGCAAGCCCAGGCTCCAAATAAGTCCTACAACTCCACACTTTGTGGAGTTGTAATTTAAAAGTGTGGAGTTGTATTTTGACTTATGCGGATCAACTTTTTATTAACTAAAACCGTTTTAGACAAATATAAACTTATTCAAAGTAAAAGTTTTCAGAATTTAACATATTTCACCGCAATTTTTGCCCAATACATTATATATATATATATATATATATATGTAAAACTCGGTGGCTTTTGCGAAAACTTATTGAGCTATAACATTTAATTTGAAATTGCTTCCGATTGCCATACATTAACATTAAGAAGGGCCTTGTGTACTTTTAAGTTTGCCACCCTTTGATTAACTACGAGGGGTGTTAAATAAACTTTGAGATACAACCAAAATATTATATTTAAAACAAAAACAAACATAAATTTTTTCAAAATAATTACCAGAACTGTCTATGCAAAGTTGCATTCACCAAAGCCACTTCTCAAAGCCTTGATGCCTTTAAGAAACAGGTACGCCCTCAATAGCTTCAATAAATGCTTCATTGGCAGCTTCAGCATTCTCAAAACTCTTCCTGCGAAGGGTCTTCTTCAACATCTGATGAAGATAGCATGATCTCCAAATGCTGACACGTTCTTTTACTGCTGGAAATGCAAACCGCTCTGATAAACATAATAAATCATCTCGCAGAAATGGTTCTCTGCTAAGCTCCAGTGTCGGGAAAGGGTGAAGGTCAAATCACAACTTTCAACCTGCTGCCTTTCCTTTCTTTCATAGGACAGACGAACAGAACACATTTCAGTGAATATCATATTTTAGTTATTAGTAATGTGAAAATTCATAAATGCAGTGATTTTTTTGGAAATTCCATGCATCATCTATCGGTAAGCTGCAGAAGATATAAAACGCTGTAATTATATACAAGGATGCGTAATATGCATATTTACAGTTAAAGCGTTTCGAATAAATTACTGTTAGGACAATAATTGTCAATATTTCATAAAAAATTTATTTATTTTTAAGGATATATAGAGTTTGTAAATGTTAAAAAATTTATTTTCTTTTCAAAATAGTTGATGGTCCAAACTAGGGCTGAGTTTGACACAAAAAACTATCCTGTCCTGTCCGGATTTCCATTTAATTTATCCTGTCCAGATTTATCCGGACTAACTGTCGTATTTCAGGAGTTCGTAACTTCTCATATTTTTCTCATAAAATGACTGCGGTAATGTCATCAGTGAGTCAAAAAGCAGTTTTTTTATCTGCACCCGCATGCAATATGCAGCATTTTTATCAACAAGATCTCTTCATTGACTAGCTTATGATAAGCAATATATGGAATAACACAATTTATTGCAATTTCATTGTGTTCAAATAATATGTTGTGTTCAAATATTTCCCTAAACTCTAAACACAATGTCTACCTCTAAAAAATTGTGCTTGCTTATCACGAAAACTTAATGTTTATTGACCTAAAAAGTTAAACGAGGAAACGCGCTTCAACCCATTTTTTCTATTTGTGAAGTAAATTATAATATTTATATTTACATCACTGAGTTAATACATGTACATAAATCTATTATTAAAACTGTAATACGCGAAAAATTTTTCACTAAGTACACTAGTTGCAGGGATCACAAGAATGTTAACAGCAAGCTGAGATAGAAAGATGCCCTTGCACAGCAGTCAATCGCAAGACAATTAACAACTTGCAGGTTATTGCTTGACAGTCAATTTCATAAATGGCCAAATGCACGAATATTTCGATACAATATTATGATACTCCAGAACTGCTAAAATTAATGAAGAATATAATGTTGATGTATTCAGGGTTTTAGTTTTGAATTTCTAACATTGATTTTATCCGAATTTAATTATATCTCAAATTTATCCTGCTCTGCCCGGATTTATTCTGCCCTGATTCTCCGGTCCGGACTCAGCAATAGTCGCAACCTATCTGTATACATCCAAAAGCCAATGCAGTAAAAAGAAAATTTAGAAATGTCAGATTAACGGAAGAATTTACTGCCAATATAGCTGAAGAGCCAGATATTCATCCAGTCAAACAAAATCTGTCTATGAAATAGCTATCCATGATTTTGAATAAAATTTCGTTTAGAAAAATTATCTTTCTAATTAAAAATACTATTACAATGCAGTATTACTCACCCTAAATATATAAGCATGCATACATGCGTGCATATTTTTGATAAAATACTTGACAATTATACGAAGATCATATTTTATAGTAAACATGCTGGTGACTTCCCTAGCGCCATGGTCTTCCCATTATTTTCATCAACCAAGCTTTGGCTGCTTTCATTGTACTAAATTCGGGATATGTTTATTCCCCGGTGCATTGTTGCCATCTGTTCTATTTGTGCAACATGTCTTCAACAGCTTCTATGTTTGAATCTTCGAGTATTTGAGGTAAATCATTAGTTTCTGCTGTCTTACTCACTAAAACAATCTCAGCGACGCTTTTTTATAGCAGTTTGCACTGTGATGATTGCATTGATCATTTTATGGAGCTAAAGCATATACATACTGTAAATGTTCGCTCAAAATCAGTTGGCTTAATCCCTGCAATCTTTAGTGATAAGGATACAAGTGTTTGAAAGTACCATTTATCACACATTTTTTATGAGAATTCAATGAAACCAGACAATGCCGTTGATAAAACATATTGGCAAAATTTCTTAAAGCACAGTTTTCTTTTCAGTTTTGAGTTTGTGAAGGAATTTCAGGTAATAATGTTCAAATAGCAAATTCGTAAAATATCAGTATATCATTAAGTTTCACAATTAACATTTTAAACATTTTCTTTGAAATGTCTCCAATCTTTGTTTTTTAGCAAAAGAAGAGCGATGCCCTATTTAATAATCGTGATAAAATGGGTAAGACGAATGTATTATAAAATGTAATTTTCCTTTTAAAAACATAAACGCTATATTTGTTGATTGCAGTTTTGGGAATATTCTGAAATACATGTAATGTCTTCAGACACTTTGCAAACTAAATGTTTATAGCAATTACATTCTCGTCCTTAACGTTGTTGTTGCCAGGTCAGTGAAGGGGGAAATTGGAACCAAAATTCATTTACAGGCATAGTTACTAGAATCGCAGACTAGTCCATGGATCTGGAATGGTTCTAGATTTGAAACTGCATCCATAAATATCGTTGATATTTCGTAAATCCAAAATTTTACTAGAGCAGTAATAAGTAATTGCTAATAAATTGGAAGCGGCAGGCGTTCGGTTAATGCAAACGAAAGTATCTTTGCACATCAAGATAGGTGTTAAATCTCTCAGCTTATCTATTTTACACATTTTTACATCAGTGGAATTCGGGGTCGATATGTGTACGCCATTTTATGCAAACATTATGTGTGGCAGTTAACCAACCGTTGCTAGTAAACCAATTAGTGAGTTCTTCATTTTTTACAAATATGACTCCAAACAAATGTATGTATTAGAGCATAGCGTATTAACAAAATTAATGATTTCATTGTACAAAAGGTACCATTTTTCTATCTTCATTAACATTTCTGCATTTTAATGTCGACAATACAAGAATATCATAAAATACATATCGCTGTATTTATTTGACACTTGCTTCTTAGCCATCTGTCCTAAAGTGGAAATCCCATGAATCGAAGCCTAAGAATTCCATTGATCTAGAATGGATCTGGGTCCGAAAAAATCAATCCATGTAGAATTCAAACAACAATTTAATTCCCTTACCGATTTTTTTATATATATATTGCATTATTGCCATTTGGATTTATAAACAAAGCCCTCTAGAAGTTTGATTTTTAGAATTTGATGTTCGGTATAACTATGTGCCGCAATGGAACGCACTGTACACATGTAGTTCTATGTGTACACACATAATTTCATTATTGTAGACTAGATTGTTGATTCACTATTTTAAGAAAACCACAATTGCGAAATATATTGGTCTTGTAATGTATTGAAAAGAAAATATCTTCACTACAATTATTTAAAAATAACGAACTCTTAATCAACGAGGATGCGGTGATGCTTTGTGAATTGAAAATTTCTAAAACATTTCCTCGACTACATAATAGTTTTGAGTTATCCTAGTACTGATTATTAAATTTGCAAGAAAAATTGAATGATTCATTTCGCAAAGTTCCACCACAAAGAAGGCTTTTGAATTCTGTTCTAAAAATGACTTATCAATGAAACTGTAATGAAATCTGTCTTTAGCAAGTGCACTTTTTGAGAACCCACCTCTACAAATTTACATCGAACTGTTTGAAAATATTCAACTTAAATTGTAACTGTGAGAATTCCTGTTCAATTATATTCAATCACACGCATAATAACTTTTTTCTCTTGGACTATACATGTACTTCAAAATGAGCAATTTTGGACAAAAATACCAAATCATTTCCAGACAGACGCTTAGAAAACGTAACAAGTTGGGGGATACGTCATCAAATGTGTTTACTGAAATGTCGTAATACTTATTGTCTATGAAAACAGTTGGTATGTAAAAATCATAACTTGCTGTGGTTATGATTGGAGAAAATTAGCATTCTCCTTGAGAAGATCAATTCGTTTAATACAATGTTATAGAAAACAGGAATCCACAGGCATATAATTCAGGGTGCGAAACTGATCAATTTTGATTGATCTTCGACGGAACCCACTTAGCACTGATCCATGACACTACTCAATCAAAGAAGGATTACTACACACAAAGATGTCTTAACATAAAAGTACATAAGAACAATACAAAATCAATAAAAAATTGCAAAAATATTTATAATTCATTAGTCTTTAAGAATTTGAAATGTTTGAGCCTAGCTACTGAAAAAAAACAATATGCAGAAGTGAGGGTGACCCTACAAATTACTAAAATTGAGTTTTTCATATTGTATTATAATCCAACATATAATGTTAATAATACAAACAAATTAAACAATTAATGAGAAATCATTTACTGAAATTTTTTTATTTTTTTATCATCTCTATCTATATAAACAAAGTTGATTTCTAAGAAGTTTACAACCATTGTTTAAAAAAATGTTACAAGTAAATAAAATTTTGTTAGATGCCCTTGTAATCTGTAATGAATGTTTCAGGAAGAACTACTAATAAAATGGGCATAGGTCTTCTTCTGGTATCAGACTTTTTAGAAATTTCGGGGAAACTATTCTTAAATATTTTCAAAATACAATTTGATAAGGAAAACGTTAATTTGGATGAGTGAACAAGACCTACAAGATTTTTTAATTCAAACAAAAACGAATCGTCTTTAACTTCTTCACAATGATTACATCATCTGATATTTACATTTCTTTGAATATAACCAGCAATCCTACCGAGTTTTCATCGTTTCAGGACAAAAAAAGGTAATTCCGCCATATTGTCGCGATTCTAGTGTTAATATTTTGGAGGAAAGTTAAGAACTCATCCTTATTAAATGTAGACTAACTGCAATGTCTGCAATTTACAAAAAACAATTAAATTCCGTTTCAGAGGGTTTTTCTCTTGCCATTTTTTGGAATGACGTTATTTAAATTATTTGTTGCAAAATCTTCGAATTTATATTAAAACCCTTTTATGTGAATTCAAATTAGGTCCCTTGGATCTACACAACACAACTGACCCCCATACCCCATTAATCTATGATTCTGAATAATCTAGATAATACCGCAAACTCTGAGTGTTTGAGAAATATGCGCCGTTCTCCATAAACTAAGAACGAATTGATGTGCTTATTTAGCGGTTAGCAATTGAATTAACAATAAAATATAGCATTGCGTAATGCACTAATAGCGGTAATGTTGATCAAGCAATATACATTTCTGATTGAGGCGCGTAACATTTTCGTGTATGATTAGTATTCTAAAAGCGATCAAGTGTTTGTACAAACTCATTTTAAAACAAAAAACTAAGTGTTGCTGGCAATAATGTTATTTGCTTAACACAAACAATCACCGCGTTGATTGCCTTATCAACAAGGGGCCAATAAGTGAACGGTAACGCAATCAATCGCGAATTTTGGCGCAATTGGCCATCTACGTTGATTAACGTTAAATTAAATTGTCCTATTGCTTAGTGCATTTGGCACGCACTGTTTAATTGAGGACACATAACAACTGCCGTACGCAGGATGCGTGTTGATTAAATTAACACACGTGTTCATCGTTGTTACGAACAGCTAGACTAACATATGCTACATCACTCTTGCTGATTAGATTCAATAGCCGTTCCTTTAGCATGGACAGTGACTGGTGTCCGGAGTGTGGCCGAAAGCAATCCCAGCGAATTGTTACAGAGAAGTGTGGGCATTCCAAATGCAGAGATTGCTTTCTCAAGGAGAGTACTGTTTGCCGGGCTTGCAAAGGTGAGCATATAAGAGTTTTATATATTCATTGTTAAATTTATAATTGCATTTAGCAAATAAACTCTATTTAAATCTAAACTTTGTACAATATATTTACTAGTTAAATTGGGATATTCAATATCCAATATTGAAAGTACCGGATATTTTTTTAACAAAGTTTGTGAAAGTCAAATTTTTTTTACATGCCGAATGAAATTGTTGAATCCATTGAGATCGGGTTTTAGCGAGGTGGATATAACTCAAACTGTTTAAGCAGTATATTCATGATCAACCAGTTATTTTCAAATATGAGTTATTTTGATAAACATCATTGTATGCTATAAACAGATGAATTGTATACAAATATATTTTTCTTTAGGAAATTGAAGTACTAATGTGGTGTTTTTTGCGTTTAACTCTTGTGACTTATATCCAGTAAATTAAATCAGTCTGTTCAGAACAATTGTGATGAAACTTTTATTGAATGAAATCCACTCTCTGTCTCATTACTTCAAATATTCTCACTAATTCTTAACGATTGATTGGCTTTTATAACGATTTTATATAAGTGCAATAAGATTGGTTAGGGCCTATATATGTAGACTCTATTGCTCATTTATATTGAATATGGAACTGAAGAAGATCTTCTTTCGATGCGACAGAATAATATTTAAACAAATCTATGGAAAAAATTTGTTATTTCGACTAGGTATTTTTAACATAATGATCACTAAGAAATATTCGAGATAATCAAGTTGAAAATCGGTTGTCATATGATTCCTAAAGATGGGAAAATCAGAGAGTCATTGGGATGAATTGGATGATAAAAATGACTTAAAAATAAATTTTGTTTGAGAAAGATCTTGTCTACATGAGAAGACTTTCCAATACTTTTAGAAATAGTTTGTAACTATATTTTAAAAAATAACTTTAGGTTGCTTCTTAGCTCATTCAAATGACCTCTTGTATGCAATTGTACACAGCTGTGCACGTCAGAAATGAAGCACCTAGCAACCCAATAACAAATCACAGGCTTCAATATTTACGACGCAATTGTAAATGTAGACACTCATTCTAATATTCCTTAATCATATTGCGTGGCCAGTGCTGCTATAATTTCACTCGCAATTTTTACAAATGGTTTTGTCGTATACTGTTCTACAGGTCATACTGTGGGAATTTGATCCAATAATATATATTTAAATTAATTTATCAATATTTATGTTCACCAAGTTTGTTTTGGTGTGGTGATTAAACTTAATCTTGTGGTAGGCTGCGCTTACAGTTAACAGCTTAGTCTAAAAAAATTATTTGAAGTTTCAAATGTTATTTAGTAATTTAATGAAGTTATGAATGAAAAAAATACATCAACGAATTTCTAATACCTATGAAGAAACAGTTTTGATGGGAAATCCTATAATTGCTGTATTCGAGTCGAGTGAGACATCATCTTGGTAATGTCAATGTGGACTAATCTAATCCCTATATCAATGGTTTCACTTAAATATCATTCCTTATGACACATTTTAATCAATTTTTCTGTTTTTTAATTTAATTGAATTAAGGATCATAGATTTAGTTTGCAAAATAAATGTTTTCAAGTACATGTAGCTAAGTTAAGTGTCAAATACCTATGTACACAAAAACTTTTCGCAAAGTTCAAGATTTTATTTTTCGTATAGTTTTTTAGGGATTCTATTGTCATTCTAATAATTTTCTAAAGCGAGTTAACTGTATTTAAAATACCATTGAAAATTATACATTTTTTTGAAAAAATAATATATTTTTCTGAATATTGTTGTTATCGTCCTAATAAAATTGAAGAAATATATTTATAGGCTTTGCATTAAATTGATCGCAATCAATTTTAGTTTAAAATATGTGTAAACGAAAAAATTAGCTTTTTTGTTTAAATGAACTACAACAGAGATGTTAATTTATTTTAAACACACATTTAGAAGAAATTCAATATTGAAGCATTGATTAAATTATCATTGATCAAATTTGTTTTTGGAATTTGTCTTTTTCAGCAGAGCAAACACAGCGGATTAATTAGTAAAATAGCTGTTTAATTCCAAATTGTATTCAAAGTAACAATTTATTGTAGTTAAATATTCTTAAGCGTTTACGTTTTCAATATTTTTCCAAAACATGGATTTCTGTATTGACTTTATTTTGTTATTATAGTAGAAAAATTACTTGAAGCGACACATTATTTTTGGAAATTGATTAATTCAATTTAGAAATAATATGTAATGAATTACTTTATTTTTTGTGGATAAACAGTTTTATCTGTTCTATCCTTATTAGTTATACATAAGTTGTGGTTATTTACATCATTTTTTACTGATTAATGTCAAATATTAAATTGTTTATACAATAAATATGCGGTTTTCTAAGAAACTTTATTCGTTTCAAGTATTTTTTCGTGTGTTGTATTATATATATATAATCAAAAGTTAATTTACTGAGATTCATATAATTAATTGACATTAATAAAAAACGTTTCGACTATATTATAGTCATCGTCAGTTAACAATATTTTTGCTTTAATAAAAGTTTACAATATACTACACTTTAAATTATTTTAGTGTATGCAATACCATTATATTATAATCTCATTCTTTCCTAAATTACATTGTTTATTCATGATGCTTTCTTTGTTATGCTGTTTAATTAATAAAGCCTCACAGATCTTAGTGTGCGTTGTTTTCATGGCTATTTCAAAATTTTCATTCTTTAATTCATGATAGTGATTGAATATTTCTGTTTCAAGGTGTCCGTTGAGATGTTCTTTTATGCGAATACCAAAATGTCGTTTAGTTTCACGAATGTATAGTTTGTTACAGCTATCACAAGTATATTTGTAAACGATGGATGAAACTAAACATTCTGGGATTCTATCTTTATTCTTAAATATATTATCCGTTTGTTTTATATACTAGTACAACTTAACAAAATTTTTTACTCAGTGATGGCCATATAGATAAATCATATATTATCATATAAATATAACTACATATAAACCTAAATCATATATATGAAAAATATAACAGATGAGGTACAATATATACTTACAGTAATTTGGAATTGATACTATGTGGTATGACTAGTGTTGGTGTCTTGAAATTTCAAAAAATAGCCTAGTATGCACTTAGTAGAGCGTAGTAGTATTCGGGCCGTACTAGTGCAGCCTAGCACATATTTATTCAAGCCTAATACGGAAAATATATCGAAATAATATCGAAAATCATATAAATAGTTTTTAGACGTGAAAATCATTTATATGATTAATATAAACGAAATTATGGGTGCTATAAATAAATATAAATATGCACAATCATTTATATTCCCATCACTGTTTTTGCGTTGCATGAAGTGCCAGTCCTTGCTTGCTGAAAACATTTTTTAAAATACATTATTTAGTTTTTAAAATAAACCATACAAAGTATAATGATATATATATATATAGCATTTATAAATGGTGTTCGCAAGAATGCGAAATGCATTCCATTTGAGAATTAAATAGCTGGTAAGTTTAATAGATGTATGTTTAAGTATTAAGACATAGACTGTGTAGATATTGGACTGGATTCAGAACTTAATTAGTGTTCATTGGCGTGTATCATGTAATTGATAGAAATGACGTTTGAAACGAACAGTTAGATGAATCACATGCTCTCTTTGTTTAATCAATGCTCGGTAGATCAAATCAATGCACAGTTTGTCATAAAATATTCTTTGGTTTTTATGTATGCATCCTTCCGAATACACACATCATTAAGATTAAATACACAATTTAACAAGACTGTTAATTTAACATGTAGCCACTTTCGAGTGTAACAAATTTACAGGCCTGGAGCTTAATTTTTCAATAGGACTGGGATTAACATAGAACATGAGCCATAAATGAATCACTGATAGTCTCTGGCAGTAATTTGTGAAGGTTCTGCTTGCTGACAAATTACCTTGTGATTTACTGATTGCAGTTGTTTAGGACTAAGTATTTCACTGGTCCCGATACCAACATGGGACAAGGACCATACATGAATAAGCTGGGACTACGGACTTCAGAATAATTCTCATAATTTTTTGCTAATTTTGGCTAATATAGCATATTGATGTTATGCTGTGGACCACAAAGGGAGCTGAATGTCATGGGATGGGAGTGAGACCACCAAAATTCTTGTCCCATAGAACCCCAATTTTTAGCAAATATTTGAGCAACCACCATGTCCAAAAATTAGGCATTTTTTCCAACGTGACTATTTGCCAAGCTTGCCAAACGAGCTTACTATGATAAATAAAAATTTCTCTCCAAGCTAATGTTGAGAACTAGCTTAGTTTCAAGTATAGTTGCTAAGTCAACTAATTAGACATTGGTACAAATTTCATCCAAAAGAAAAAATTGCCACTAGAGCTGCGCGCGGTAGACATTTTATTAAAATTTACCGCACTGCAGAAACACAAAACTCACTGCGGTACAACGCAATGACTAAAGTTATCAGCGGTTACCGCAAAGTCCTTAATTATGAGCTTAGCAACTTAAAAGTTAATAGTTTTACTGCTAGCCATTCTTTCCATCAAATTACAAATTCTATATTTAATATTTATTATTTTCTTAAAACAGTTAATATTGGGATTTTTAATATGAATTTTTCCTCAAATTCGCAATATACTTTCTCTAACCGACGTTTCAAGGAATGCTTTGCCACCGCAGTGTACCACAATGACCGTTTTCCTAACCACTATCTCACTGCCTCGCGGTGTACTGCTCCGCGAAACGGCCTGGACAAACTATGAGCTATGAGTAACCTGAAAAAGTAATGATGACAACATCCCTGTTATTATAATGTGGATGTCGCCCTTATTCAGTTCTTGCAAAAACTACATAAATCTGTGGCTGCACTTGCTCTTTCTTTTTAAATTGTAGTATTTGCTATATATATATAATTTGTGCTTGATAATATTATTACAGATTACAGATCATTGTATAAAATTGCATCCCAACAGTTCATGATAGCGGTTCTAAATCAAAAAAGCAATTTTAGTAAGTGTATACAATGCAATTGAGGATTAAGATTTTAAATACAAATACAATGATAGATTTTAGAAATTATTTAGTATTTTAAAGTATCTCTAAGTTGCTTCAATTAAAAGTTTGGAGAACAAAATTAAACCTTAGAGTAGCTTTAAGTGATTTTAAAGAGAACTATTATTTCAAATATACTCACGAGAATTATTAGATGTTGTTGGTATCATTTCCTTGAGTGTATTGTATGTATGCACTAAATGGTCTGAATTTCAAAGCAATGTTTTCCTACGTCCTGTGCTTTAACATTTTTACTTAGTGTTATTAAAAAATAATTGAAGTTTGTAATACATCAAAAACATGCAGCAATATAATATAATTATATTACCAAAATATAGACACATTTATATATAACTGCATATAAATTTACAATGTATTTATAAAGACTTTTTTGTTGCTTCTTTTACTAATAACTTTTATGTAATAATTGCTTAGCGCTAGCCCATGGCATTTATTAAAAAGCAATAACACTCTCTTAAATTTCAATTATTAAAACTTTATCGCTATTTGCAAGATAAGCTTTAAAGTTGTTTCCTCGTTTTTAAGAATGTTAATCAATACATAAAAGATATATGTATATAATGCATGACAAGCCTACTTTTCCTACTGTTTTAAGGAGGTAATACACTTTATGTAAGAAGTTTTAAAAACTATGTCGATTAAGATTACATTTGCTTATTTTGAAAATTTCTTATATACAATATTAATTTCATTTTTACACTCGTCTAACATTAATCCGAACAGCATTCATTTATAAAAGGTGCATTTTTGAACAAGGAGAAAGAATACATGCACTCTGACTTGTTTAAATAGAACGTTTTTAATTAGCTCCTAAAACTTTCACAAGCTTTCTTAATCTAATCAATATGCAAACAATATCATTCTTCAATCATCATATTGTGTTATCTTCAGGTAATAAATATTTCTGTTCGCTGTCTCCATAGTTTTGAACATTGCCAAAAAACAAATATGGCCTCAAAGTATACATAACTATCTTTTCTAAATTCGATATTTTGAAAATTGTAAACCAACTATTTACATATATGAATATGTATATATATATATATATATTATATATATATATATATATATGAATAATTGGTAGAATATAGTGTTTTAAAATTATGCGCAAAACTTTGACCTAAATCTTGAAATAATAATTTGTATTCAATAATCATCCAGCCTTTAACAATTTTAGGGCATTTTTAATTAACAATTGCGTAGCAGTAACT
>CABFPE010000221.1:352439-362575 GCA_900660155.1 Hofstenia miamia | reverse complement strand
CTTGGAGGTTCTGTTTTTGCGAGATTAGATGCTACGCTATCACTGTGTTATTGCTTTTCTATATTGCTAACTATGATGATGCTAGAATATATATATATATATATATATATATATATAATAATACCTCCCTCTATGTATTTTTTCCACATAACCATATAAGCTGAATTTCCCACATAAATTCCTGAATTTTTGTAGGACGTAGTCTTTTAGTAGTCACTACTTTCACGCAAAATATTTAAGGGATCGATAAATTTTTTAGCGAGTAATAGGAAAAATTAAACTTTCGACCAAAAACCCAAAATCCCTCTATGTAGTATGGACAATTTTCCCCGCCGCCTTCTATGTAGCACTTTTTTGCAAAAACCATACTACGGAGAGGGAGGTATTAGTATATATATATATACAAGTTACTGCATGCTTGCCTTTGCATTTCCCTCTTATGCAATTGTAGTAAATTATATTACATGCATTTGGTTTGAGAAATTCAGAGCAATAAAAGATAATGGTCCCAATAGCAAAATAAAATGTCACTGTGTATTTTGCATAGACATGCGCCTTGGTAGATTTTGAGGAAACCTACCTTTTATTCCATTCATTTTTTTAGGCTGGAGATGTGAGACATAATCTCTTTATCATGTACAATTCTTTAAATATATCAACAATGATACTTGTGAGTGCATTCAGATTGAAGGAGTAAAACAAAATTTTGAGGAATAAAATGCGCACAAGATCAACGTGAGCTAAGTACAAATGTGGACTATCCAAAACCACATCTACTAATGGTTCAAGAACTCTTCGCTTTCTATCCGCACTTTACAGATAGGGTTGCTGCATTTTCACTCTTTGTCTTTTCTCTAGGTTTTTTCTGCTTTTCGGTATTGGACATTCGTCCCATTGTGAACAGACAATCTACAGCGGTGTTGAAATACTTTTAGTAACGGAAACACAATAACAGACACACATTAAAAAAGAACGGACACAAATTTAATTCCTTTGCTTTAGCAAGCGACCATATACATTTTGAATGGTTTTTGCATATTTAGACTGATATTAAAAATACGAAAAAGATGTAACTTCTCATCATGTATTAATTAACCTGTAAAAAATGCTAAACAAAAATTATGCCTTCCCGGTAACTGACACGCAAGAAATTTTTGTAAGATAATTATTTAGTTACACAAAATAAGCATAACAAACATTTCCGCGGCGGAAATTCCGCCGATTTCCCAAACAACTACATAAAAATTTAGAGATTCTACGATAAAAAATTACTACAAAAAAAATCATGAAATTCATTAAGCGATTCAACACAATTATCAAATTTATCAAAACTTTAAGCTCGACAATTGTTCTCCTTTACTCCAAAAACCAAAAAACGTGTTTCAAGAACATTCAAAATTCAACCCCTGGTTGACACGTTCATGAAATTGACCTATAAAGTTGATTAAGAATAGGATTCCATAGAACAGAACGCTGAGGAATTAAGTTTTACAAGTATAATTTGAAAAAAACAGTTTCAAATTTTAGTTAGATGTAATTCATATAAATCTTAAAATCCAAATTTGATTCTATTGTTGAATTTCTATTACCAAAGCCAATAGTTTCGAGCGATTTGATTTTTCAAGAGCAATTGGACGCTACAATGAAAAATGCGAAAGAAACTAGTTCAGCTAAAATTCACAAATGAATTTGGGGTCATCACAAAAGAAAATTTTTTTGCCTAGCTCAACACAGCCAGTGTTGTAATTACCAAATTGATTGAAAAAGGCAAACATTAATTCCTCCTAAAGAAAGAACTTCGTTTTATGGTAATGCGTCATTTCCACTGCATGATGTTACTCTTAAATTAAAAGCAGTAATATGAAATTTTAAAATATATTGTTCAAAACCATAAATGTCATGAATTGCAATTTCAGAAATTCAACACTTTCCAACTATGAAATGGTGTTAGCTAAAACTGCGTGGATATCTGCCGTGACATTGACTGTCAAATTTCGAACAGTTTACACTACGCTTTTCTCCATTAATTGTAGTTCAATTGTCTTGTCAATCAAACTCATTTGGAAACGAACACTTCAATATTCAATTGCATTATTATGTCAAAAACTGAATTATCTTCACCTTACTTTAAAAACTCGGGTAGTTCTTGCATTAGTAACTTACAGTATAATCAGAAATTCTGTTAACTGTTTTTAACACAATTTGTTTAACAGATTAACGATTTTTAAAAGATTTTTTAGATTTTAGAAGATTCAAACAAAAATGTTTATCTACAAATGTTCAGAAACTTGTAAAGAAAATTTACTACCAAATGAAACCCTTACCCCCGTCGAACACTGCCGTTAAGGTAACCTTAACTTAAGCCTTAACGGCAGTGTGGGAAGGTATTTCTTAAGTTAAGGTAAAAATCGAGGTGTACGGTTCTCGTTAAGTTAAGGTTTACCCGAGTAATACGAAAATAACAGGAAGTGAAAACAACAACAGCTGTTGCTTTCTTGGAGGGTAATAATTCTGTTTATTATCTAGTATGTTTAAAGTGATTGTTAATAAAAAATAACAGTTTTTTTCTTTAGACTCATGCAGTAAATCAAAAACACATTTGAAATGATTAAACACTTAATAATTGATCAAAATATCGTGAAATTGCACCTAATATACTATTATGTAGGATTGCTAGTTATCTCGACGGTCGCAGTTTTACTGTAACCTTCTGTGGAGAGAAAAGTACCAAAGGTATACCTCAAGGGTGCCTAATCGGGCCACCTCTTTTTATCTTTTTTATTTCAGATCTCTGCACGGTATCCCTTCTCATTAAATTTGCGGACGATCTTACTACTGTAACTAGAATCAGCAATTCTTGCTCGATGGTACAAGGCGACTTGGATGTTGTACGTGAGTTTTGCGAAAGAAGTGGCCTCACCCTCAATCAAAGCAAATCTCAGCAGATGATTGTGTCGCTCAAGCGAAACGCCACCAGTATCACCCTTCAAGATGATATTCAACAGGTGACTTTGCTCCGTATTCTTGGTGTGACGATAGACCCTCGTTTGACATGGACACCTCACTTTGACGATGTCATCTCTAGAGCTTCCACTCGCCTGGTTATTCTCAGACAGCTACGAAATGTGTGCAGTAAGTCCGAGCTTTGGTCTCTCTTCAGATGCAGCATCATGTCTATGTTCGACTACTGTGCCCCTCTCTTTAGCGGTATTTCGAAAGAAAACTGTACGAAAATTGACAGGCTCCTAAACAGATGCTCCAGAATAATAAATGGCTGCTGGAAACTGCATGATGGAATACGCATTTCCTATATGAACCGTCGAAATGAACTATCAATGACTCTGTTCATAAAAATAAACAACTCTGATCATCCCTTGAACCACCTTCTTCCACCTAGGACCCAAAGTGGTCGCTATCAAATAAACTTTCACAGACTTAATATAAGAAGGAATCAGTTTATCCCCTCCATGACACGCAAGGCCATTCAGCAAACTTAATTAGATGCTGTTTTTAATACATATTAAATAAACGTTTACTACTACTACTACTACTACTACTACTACTACTACTACTACTACTACTACTACTACTACTACTACTACTACTACTACTACTACTACTACTACTACTACTACTATTATTATGTAGACTACACATCGAAAGCAAGCACTGCTGATTTAAAGGCGCATAGTCTTCATAGTATGCAGTATAAACAAAGTTAAAAAGTCGCAATAATTTTCCATGACAAATTTCGTGAATTTGTAATTTTTTAAAAATTGCCTAACAAAATTGCAAGAATGAAAAAAAGGTTAAAGATGGATAGCTTAAGCCTCATTCTGTAAAAACATTCAAGAACTCATCATTATCACTGGGTTCTTCATCAATTGGCCGAACGTATTCAGGGTATCTATGAACGAGATATCCAGCGACAAATAAACATGCTTGGTGTTCTTCCTCACTAAGCTCATCAATGATAAAGTCACAATCAATTAATGAAAGCTCATTTTCGCTAAATTCATCTGGGCACTTTCTGCATTTACTGTGTGCAGCTGAATCCAAAGAAGAGATAGCAATTATATAATCTTAGCAAACTAATTCTTGATGATGAAATTATGTCAGAATAACTAATGTCGTAAGAACCTCCAGAACTTTATCGATGAAAACCAAATTATTTTTCAAGCCCGTCATTTTGCAGAGAACCTCAAATCAATTTACATTTAACAAATTTAACAGTAGAACAAAGCGTTGTTGCAATGCTGATTATTCTAAGTATTTTGATACTACAAATATGAGTAAATGTAAATTGAGAGAGGAGCCTACCAAACATAACATATTTAAGAAGTTTTTCTTCCAATATGTACTTGATAAGTTCAATAAATGTAACTAAGGTTCTAGAAAACGCTGACGATGTTTCTTGAGTCAATTGTTGATATCTTTTTACTCTATGTGCCGAAGAATGACCCATATCTTTAATTACCTGTGCTGCATCAAGCAGGAATTGCAAATTTATGTCATTAACAGATTGAAATGGATGACGATCCTCATCTTTAAGATTTTTTCCTAACACATAAATTGGGTGAATGTTTACATAATTTTCTAGCAGCACTTGTTTATGAAGATCAATGAATTATTCAATTTTCTGTGGTGTGGGCTATGTCGTCAAAATGTTTTTATTCACCTACATTTGATATGTAATGATAGCAATTCCACTTAGTAATACTAATAGACTCCATATATATGCAATGAAATTTGCGCATAAACTTATTTTTGACTATTAGTCAAAATATTTGACTAATAGGCAAAAGAATACAAAACCGCAATTTTGACTATAGTCAAAAGAACAATCGTGTGGCACCCCCTTTAAGGTTACTTTAACGGCAGTGTGCGACGGGGGTTAGAAAGCAAATAAACCTTCGCCTTGTCAGAGAAACAATGAGTAAATTCATTTCCTTTGGGATAGAATTTCAAAAATTAACTCATGGGTTACAATAACCAAGAGAAATACCGTTATTTTCGCCAAGTATTTCAAACTGTTAAAACAGTCACATTCTTACCAAGCTCTATTAAATGGATCTGTTGCACATAAATGTAAATCTTAGTCGCTGATTGCAACTACCATTTTATTTAACAACAATTCTTGATACAAAAAATTTCTATCAGAACCATTAAATTTCAGTCAGAAGAAAATGAACACTTCTAAATGTTTTCATTAGCAAGTCTATAAACAGCAATAATAATATATGAAAAAATATAATGAATGCAAATAAAACATATATTTTCAAAATATAGTCAATATTTAAATGTGCAAACAATCTTTTCCAATAGGAGCTTCTCCTAGAGAAACTAATTTGGAAGCATTAATCTATGACTTTTGATCCTATTCATCAAATGTTTACAGCGTCTTAGATAACTTGGATAGCTCTATAATATTAAATTAAAGTTATATTTTTAATTATATTAGCCTGATTCAAATTATATTAGTTAAACTTGCAAACTCGAGACCTACTACTGTTTTATTTAATGATGATCTTCAAGGAATAATTGTAATTCTAGAAATAAATATGCAATGGCTGGCTTATATTTTATCTATCAAAATGGATTATTAATCTATAATATACTAGTTTTATTAATTTACTATAGTAATTTAATTGCTAAAATTCATTTGCTTAACAGTAATGATTCTAATTAATTAGATGTATCAAATTCATTGCATGGTCAAGTGATAGTCGTCAAAATTTCGCTTTCATTTGCATAGGGTCTTCGGATTGATGTTGAACGTGATTGAACTTTGCTTTCAGTTCTGCTAAGTAGGTCTTTAAACGATTGTGTTGATATATTTTGATTGACATCAGAAACAGCTTGAGGTGCCGGAACGCTCTTTGCATACTCTATTCCAACTTCTCTTCTAGATAGTTTTCTTCCGCCATATACATTAACAGGAAGCTTATTACTTCTAGGCATAGTTGCATTTTTCTCCTTCACATATTTTGCATAGGCATCTCGTGTATGTTTTGATTTGAGTTTGTCTTCTAAAGCTATCCAATCAGGACCAAGAGTTTTAGGCAGTTCTTTAATGGGTTCTAATTTCTTATAGTCTTTAAGGGTATACGTTCTATAAGTTTGATTTGTGTAGTTACTTCTACCAGTATCATTAACATCATGAGTAGATTCGAATTTTCTGCTTCTATTAGTATAATCCATTGGAAAAGTTTTTCGTTGTCTCGATGAGGTAAGATTTAAAGCAGGAACAACATTATGATTATCTTCATCTATATTCTTACGTCCAGATTTTCGAATGTTTAATGATTTTGACTTTTTGTCTGCCACTGTGAAATGCAAATTGACATCGACATTAAATCTGTCATTTTCAGTAGCTTGACTTGATTTATTAACATTCGATGATGCTTTTCTCACCTTCGTACTAGTAGAAGGATTAGAAAAATTCGAATTTGGGGTTCGATTTCCATACATGCTTAAAATATGCAGAACGTCTTGTTGATTCATGCACCAAGTCTGAGGATTTTCATAAAGTCCTTCTAGTTTTTGAGCTAAAAATGAGTTAATTTCTCCATTCTTGGCAAGATCATTTGCATCTAAAACTATGAGCTGGTTAAAACTGTTATTCTGTTCAGGTATGTATGGGATCACGAAAGTGTCCTTTGCATTCTGGTTTTCGTAGTGTTCATCTGAAGAAGTCCTTTTATTGAAAGGGTCTTGTTCATCAAGCGATGAATCACTGTCTTCAGAGTAACTATCACTTGCTTCGAACGAGTTCGACTCAGAGCTAAGGGCTCCTTCCCGTTGAGATAGAGGTTTCCAAGATGGTTGAAATCTTCCTGCGTACTGTCTTTCTCTTATTAAACGCACACCAGGATCTAGTTCATACAACGATTCAACATCATCATTTTCATCGGTTAGCTCATCATCTGATGAATGGTATGGAGGAGTAACGAAATTTAGCCTATTAACTTCTCCTTGGGCTATAAGCTGTGCTCGCAGAAGATTTCGTTTACGTGCTAATTCTTTTGATCTTGTCATGCACTAAACTTTTGCACATGAAACAAATTTTGGCAACACTGACATCAATCACAGTGTTTCTCAAACGGTTTAAACAATTCGAATACATTTTACATCATAATGATGGCAAATTGAAATTGTGCAATTGGCTAAATAAAGAGGCAGATCACAAAATGTATGATTTAAAAAGAAATCTAATATTTTCTTCGGTGTGGATTTCAGGGACAGTTAAATAGGCAAAAGATGAACTAAGACAAGATAAAATACTCCATATTTGTATAATTGCACCAAATTTCTAAGTTACGTTTTATTTCGATTTGCATCAAAGAAGAGACGTGTAAACACGAACATAATTGTAAATTACATAAAAATAACCGTAATGAAATTCACAAGTGCAAGGTTATAACTGATTTAGTAAAGTTTACATATACCGTATTTACTCAGGAAAAAGGCAGGATTAATTGCTAAATACATCGTAAGAAGGCCAGTTAAAAATATTGTGAACAATTAGAGTAAAAGACATGCAAGTTAACAGGAAGTTAACACGAATGATTAATTCAAATAATGTCGACTCAGTGAGGATTCCAGAAAATTCTATTTTCATTTCAAGTCGCTACACAGCCTTGTAACTGAAACAATTCAAAAAATTAGGCCAGTGAAATAATTTTTTGTACGGGATTACTGGAGGCGGGAATAAAAGAGAAACCGGAATATTTGTTTAAATGCTGTAATAATGGCAATAGATGCTTTAGATATGCATTGGAATTGTGTAAATTTATTAAATCATTGTATAAAACTTATGCCCAAGCACTATTTTCAAATTCTCAGTCTTTCATACTCAGGAATCTATTAATATCCTATGAATTATATTTATTCCCAATTAAAATCTATAAAATATTGTTTTGGTAATCACACTATGGGAATGAATAGATTTTTACAAAAATTTTGATATTGGAATTAATTCAATACATTTGAATTTGATTGACTGCCCAACATTAAGTATTTTGTCACTTAAGCTATTTAAGAAAATCAAAGGTTATTTTATTAAAAATTTCAAGCGCGCAATATTTGACTTCCTTATTTTGAGTATTACGCTATTTTGATGGTATACTCAACTGAGGTTTGGCTATATATATATATATATATATATATATATATATATGTATACATATATAATTTATATATATATTATATATATAATATATAAATATATATATATATATATCTACTTTTTTTCATTAAAGAACAATCCTTTGAATTATTACCTTCAATTATTAACATATTCCCCATAATAATTTCATCAGGTGTTTATCCTAGTATATGGAAAATTGCTTATGTAGTACCAATTCATAAATCAGGCAGCCTTACAAAAGTAACTAACTATAGACCGATCAGTATCTTACCACGACTGTCTTTAATCTTTGAAAGATGTTTATATAATTTCATTTATCCATTTATAAAAAGAAAGATCAAATCATCACAACATGGTTTCATTCGAGGTTCTTCCACAATTACTAATCTTCTGGACTATCTTAATACCATATACAATAATTTAGATAACAAAGTAGTTTCATATGGAATATATTTTGATATCAGAAAAGCCTTTGATACAATTCCACACAATATATTACTAATGAAAATGATAAATTTTGGATTTGATGGACGATTAATAAGATTATTTCATTCGTACCTTTCTAACAGATATCAAATTGTAAATATAAACGGCTTTCTATCACATCCTATATCAGTAACTAGTGGAGTTCCTCAAGGAAGTGTCCTTGGACCTTTATTATTCTTAATATTTATTAATGATTTACCAGAATGTTGTAATAGTGATTGTTGGCTATTTGCAGATGATACAAAATTATTAACTACTAGTATCTTCCATGAAAATATTCAAAATGAAATTAATAAGGTTATTACTTGGAGTGATGTAAATATGATCAACTTTAATGTTAATAAATCTAAAGTAATCTGCTTTAGACAATCTTCATATATAAATAAAAGTCTTCAATTTTATATAAAAGATTCTCCAATACTATTTGCAAATAATATATTAGATCTTGGTTTGAATATATCTTACAATCTAAATTGGAATGTCCATGTGGAATTTATAATGAATAAATCTGTAAGAACTTTATTTTATATTAAAAGAAATGTTCCTTGGTCGACATCATCTTGTATTAAGATTAACTTATTTAAAAGTTGCATTTTACCAATAATAACTTATGCATCTCAATGTTGGTGGCCTTCACGCAGTCAATTTTTATTACTTGAAAATTTTCAAAGAAAGTGCCTAAATGGATTTTACAAAAATAAGAGAGTCATTTATCAAAACTTAGCTTATAAAAACATTTTTCCTATAGCCATTCAATTTCAAATAAATGACTTAATATTTTTCAATAAGCTCTTAACAAATAAATATGACTTTAACATCTTTAATTATATTAAATACAAATACAATGTCATCAATGGCAGATTAAAATGCAAAAGACTATTTCAAATTAAAAAATCTACAATTCTAATTACTTTGATAGAATTATTCACCTAAGAAATTATTTAATTATGAATAGTGATATTGAATTAGATCAGACAAGTCATCAATTCAAAAAAGGAGTAAGAAATTCTTTCGTCAATATCTTCAAGAAAAATTCGATCCAGAGAAAATATGTAGCTGGTTTTTATTCTGTAGTTGTTCTTATGATTGCCGAATCTCAAGATCCACATATAAGTGAAATTTAATGTACATTATTATTAATTTGCTATATTTTGTTTAGTAACCATATTTTGGTAAAATATAGCCATTATTATTATTATTATTCTTGCATCTCACAGCTTCATGCTGGTATCCCTCTCAGCTCGGGGAACTCACGAGTTCCCAGGGAGTCTGAGAGCTTTCCTCAGGACTCTAGCTGTTCCTAACAATGCTGCCTTCTGTGCTACTGCTCCTCCCCACTTTGGTACTCCCAACTTCTCCAAGTATCTCTTATGCTTCGTACTTACTGTTCCTAGTGCTCCTACAACTACCGGGACTACTTCAACCTTCTTTAACTTCCACAGCCTTTCTATTTCCTCTGCTAACTCTCTGTACTTGTCTATCTTGTCTTTCTCTTTACTTT
>CABFPE010000221.1:327488-346436 GCA_900660155.1 Hofstenia miamia | reverse complement strand
TATATATATATATATATATATATATATATACAGGGCTGACCAAAAACAACTATACAAGCGGTCAATTTGCTATTTTATCCTACCCACAGCTACTTGAGCTCACATGCAAGCTGCTTCTTGAAATGTGTATTAACACCTGCATTCTGCAAACTTGTTTTCATATTTGATACCTAATCTAATATATGCTCATAAAGTACTCTCCACAAATTTAAATGTGTTGAGTTCACACAAGCCCAATAACATTGGAATATGGCGCAATAAACTCAGGTGCATCTTAGCGATGAAATGCCCCTTCATCTTGTGCAAGCTTTAGCACTTTCGATATGTAGGGCGAACAAATCTCAGTATCCCGACCAAGATTTCATTTCGGAGGTGAGAAAATGATAATTTAGGGACCATTTTCACATCATGCACTGTAGCTTGTCAGCGGTACCCTCAAGTCAACTGGATACTTAGAGAGTCTATTATCTGCAATAAACCAGTAACAGGATATGATATTCAAGACTTGAATTATAAGATTAAAGAAAATTAACCACATTAAATATTATTAGGAGTGGAATTATGTGCATATATATATGTGCATATATATATATATATATATATATATATATATATATATAGACATACACGAATTTGCATAAATTTGGGGAAAATGAAGTAAGCAAAAATAGCATGGAAAAACATACATGGGATTTGTGTTGTAGGATGAGGTGGGATGGCGATCAAAATTCTGTTCCATAGACAAAGCTGAAATTTTCTAATTGTAACTAACTTAGTGAGAATGTATTTATTAACTAATAACCAAATAAAACATTTCCAAGACTTTGATCACAGTTCAATGCATATTACGAAACAATTTTGCAGATATTCAAAAAAATTTGGAATAACACGTAGACATAACAACTCTTAGCAATTTAATGAATCCAAGAAGCACGCTCTAATGAAATCGAATTCACATTTAGCCAATAAAATAGAAAAAACGCACAAACACTATTGTAATTTTACAACATAATACTAGTATATAAAGCTGCACATTTTCTGGAAACTGTTTTCAATATCATAAGTATTTCAGATTTCATTTGGTTTCTTCCAAGTTTAATTGGTCACAAAATATTTCATTCTTAAAGTATATTATTCAGAGGAAGTTGGATTAGCCATTGCGCGGAGCAAAACCACAGCGTCAAATATATGTGTTCATATATCTATCGATCCATATATATATATATATATATATATATATATATACGCATTATAGATATGTATATATACATAGACTGCAAAAATATTATAAATAAATGAATTTTGACAATCCAGAAATTTAAAATTACATTGTGAAGATTCTTTATGAACATATTTAGTATTTCAAATGTCTTAATTTTTTCATCATACCAAAATTTATTTTTTCTCGTTTCTTGTAACTGAATTGAAATACCACCACTACAAATGATTATGAATTTATTAAAATTCTAATTGTATGCTTTTGCATTGCATTGTATGACATGTATTTGCCAATTACGTGCAGATGTCAAGGAAGTGAGATTGCTAAATTGGACACAGTAAAACGAATTAATAAGAAATGTATTTGATGCTTGTAATGTCTGCCTCTAACCTCGAATTGTTTTCGACGGCTGATCAAGCGTTGAGCACTTTTATATTAATTTGTAGCTTTGTATTGGGAGACATTCTTAACACAATAAACTGTTATGAATTTGTGTTGAGTTAATAATAAATGGATTTTCAATATTCAACAGTTGGCATTTCCCATGGCTATTAATTTTTTCTACAACACATTCAACCATCTATTTTGGTTTTGCTCACCTCTATTGGTAAGATTTAATCACTTGAAAACAAACAAACCTTTATGAATGACGTTGCATGTATAGAAGTCGTCTTTATGAAAGTTTTTATGGCCTCAAAGAGGTTTTCTTGCAAATGTTCAATCCACTATATATATATATATATATATATATATATGTGTGTACGTGTAGTTTCTTTTTGGTTAACATAACGTTTAAAAATTTGCTTTATGAAGTGACAAAAATTCTTGTATTAGGAAATGCTACAATTTTTGTATGAAATTTGAAGACAGTGTATTGATTTATCACAATAGTTTTTAAATATTTGCAATTCCAAATAATAAATCATAGGAAATGTTATAGTGAAACAATCAGAATCATAATTTAGTAAGATATTTTTTTTGAATTTCTCAATTGTTTTTTAGTTTGATTGATACTAGGTTATTCTATTTGAAAGCAATTGAAACTATTTCAAATTTTTTTCATAAATAATGAAAATGAAGAAATAATGAACACTTATTGCTAATATTTTCAGAATATATTTTTTACAGATATTGTTTTAATATTTTTTTAAATAATGAAGATAATTTAATTTTTTAAATAATTGTTAACAAAAGCTAATTAAAAAATTTCAAGTCTAAGTGTGATACTTCTCAGAGACATTAAATATGAAAATTTATAGATTACTCCAATTCACAATTTAAAATAAAATAACGCTATTGAAGAAAGTATGTACAATTGTAGTAAACCTTAATGAATTCAATTTAATGTTATTACTAGGCTTTTTCTGTTTTCGAGGAAAAAATTGGACTAAAACGTAATGCAACGGAAGTATTGAATTGATTGGTTTCTGAATGATATTGGCAAAAATTATTTGTTGAATTGATTTTTCAAAAGCATACAACATGATGCTGAGTGCGTTTGTATTTGAGTTAGTTCTACAAATTATCATATTGCATGAATTTATTATTATAACCGTAAAATAAGAAATATTCTTACAATATTTATAGTGCAATTTTGAGAAAAATATGTATCATTCATATATACTGTATATATATATATATATATATATATACATGTATACATATATTATACATGTACATATATTATATATATAATATATAAATATATATATATATATATCTACTTTTTTTCATTAAAGAACAATCCTTTGAATTATTACCTTCAATTATTAACATATTCCCCATAATAATTTCATCAGGTGTTTATCCTAGTATATGGAAAATTGCTTATGTAGTACCAATTCATAAATCAGGCAGCCTTACAAAAGTAACTAACTATAGACCGATCAGTATCTTACCACGACTGTCTTTAATCTTTGAAAGATGTTTATATAATTTCATTTATCCATTTATAAAAAGAAAGATCAAATCATCACAACATGGTTTCATTCGAGGTTCTTCCACAATTACTAATCTTCTGGACTATCTTAATACCATATACAATAATTTAGATAACAAAGTAGTTTCATATGGAATATATTTTGATATCAGAAAAGCCTTTGATACAATTCCACACAATATATTACTAATGAAAATGATAAATTTCGGATTTGATGAACGATTAATAAGATTATTTCATTCGTACCTTTCTAACAGATATCAAATTGTAAATATAAACGGCTTTCTATCACATCCTATATCAGTAACTAGTGGAGTTCCTCAAGGAAGTGTCCTTTGACCTTTATTGTTCTTAGTATTTATTAATGATTTACATGAATGTTGTAATAGTGATTGTTGGCTATTTGCAGATGATACAAAATTATTAACTACTAGTATCTTCCATGAAAATATTCAAAATGAAATTAATAAGGTTATTACTTGGAGTGATGTAAATATGATCAACTTTAATGTTAATAAATCTAAAGTAATCTGCTTTAGACAATCTTCATATATAAATAAAAGTCTTCAATTTTATATAAAAGATTCTCCAATACTATTTGCAAATAATGTATTAGATCTTGGTTTGAATATATCTTACAATCTAAATTGGAATGTCCATGTGGAATTTATAATGAATAAATCTGTAAGAACTTTATTTTATATTAAAAGAAAAGTTCCATGGTCGACACCATCTTGTATTAAGATTAACTTATTTAAAAGTTGCATTTTACCAATAATAACTTATGCATCTCAATGTTGGTGGCCTTCACGCAGTCAATTTTTATTACTTGAAAATTTTCAAAGAAAGTGCCTAAATGGATTTTACAAAAATAAGAGAGTCATTTATCAAAACTTAGCTTATAAAAACATTTTTCCTATAGCCATTCAATTTCAAATAAATGACTTAATATTTTTCAATAAGCTCTTAACAAATAAATATGACTTTAACATCTTTAATTATATTAAATACAAATACAATGTCATCAATGGCAGATTAAAATGCAAAAGACTATTTCAAATTAAAAAATCTACAATTCTAATTACTTTGATAGAATTATTCACCTAAGAAATTATTTAATTATGAATAGTGATATTGAATTAGATCAGACAAGTCATCAATTCAAAAAAGGAGTAAGAAATTCTTTCGTCAATATCTTCAAGAAAAATTCGATCCAGAGAAAATATGTAGCTGGTTTTTATTCTGTAGTTGTTCTTATGATTGCCGAATCTCAAGATCCACATATAAGTGAAATTTAATGTACATTATTATTAATTTGCTATATTTTGTTTAGTAACCATATTTTGGTAAAATATAGCCATTATTATTATTATTATTCTTGCATCTCACAGCTTCATGCTGGTATCCCTCTCAGCTCGGGGAACTCACGAGTTCCCAGGGAGTCTGAGAGCTTTCCTCAGGACTCTAGCTGTTCCTAACAATGCTGCCTTCTGTGCTACTGCTCCTCCCCACTTTGGTACTCCCAACTTCTCCAAGTATCTCTTATGCTTCGTACTTACTGTTCCTAGTGCTCCTACAACTACCGGGACTACTTCAACCTTCTTTAACTTCCACAGCCTTTCTATTTCCTCTGCTAACTCTCTGTACTTGTCTATCTTCTCTTTCTCCTTGCTTTCTACATTCTTATCTATCCTTTGGTACAGCTATCTCTATTTTTTCTCTTTGTCTACCACTACTATGTATGGCTTCCGTGCTTCTATCACCTTGCTTGTCTGTATGTTGAAGTCCCACAGTATCTTAACCGTCTTATTCTCGATGGCTCCCTGTGGCTTGTGCTCATACCACTTGTCTCCTGCTTCTAACCCATGCTGCCTGCTCAAGCTCCAATGTACCATTCTTCCTACCTTGTCATGCCTGAACGTATACTCATTCTGTGCCAACNAATATATATATATATATATATATATATATATACTCTTTTCACAAGTTAGGAATTGTTTTCAAATTTGTTACGAATTGCCTATTGCGATTGCAAAGCACATGGGCATTCTCAGTTAGTTAATAATTAATATACAGTCCTGCTCATAAGTATTTAAACACTCATCTTCACAAAATATTTTTGCAATTATTAACAGGAAATAATTTTGATTTTTAGCACTAGGCTGAATTTTGGAATTGTGAATTCAATTTTCCTATTTCCCTGTAAAGAGGCACCCTAAAAACTATCTCCACAAATATACATGCTATGTAAATTGTTGTGAAGAAATCGAATTCAGAGTCAAAAATTGAGTTTATTCTAAAAGTTTTGATAGATGAATAGTTGTCTCAAAAATATTACCTCTCAAATTTTGCTAAAATCCCATTACATTCTTTGAATTTACATCAAAATTAGCGATGTAATAGGATTTTCACAAACTTGCACTTATAATAATTCAAAATCTTCAGAATGAATTCATACACAAAATTTAAAATTTACTAAATTTTTGACGCTGAATTAGATTTTTTCACTATAATTTAAATAGCATGTATATTTAGGGAGATAGTTTTTATGGTGCCTCTTCACAGAGGAATAGGAGGAAAACTAAATTTCTGATTAAATGTTTACGTGAAAATTTGAATTCACAATGTCAAAGTTGACACTACCGCTAAAAATTAAAGTTATTGTACTAATCATTGCAGAAATAATTTGTGAAGATGAGTGTTTCAATACTTATGAGCGGGACTGTATCATCAATTCTACTATGATTTAGTAGCGACCCTCGTAATAGCACTTGAGAAGTTCAAGTCTTTGTTCTTCATTCAGATTGGGTATTGTCCACTAAATGATTATTAAATTCTATGAAATAAACTTCGCTTTATCTATCGTTTATAGCTCTATGTCATCAGTTTATGTCAGGAGGTATTTTAAATGTCAAGCTATTTACACGGACATAATGAATACAAAACTCCTATTAGAGAACCAAAAAGTGCAATACATTCCTTTTATAATATGAAATTATAAATTCTCAGAATATCCAATTCTATGAGTCGTTTATAAATTTACGGAATTCTTATTGCATTCTATTGCCAGATTGAATTTCTGCACAATGAAAGAAATTTTTGGATAAAATATTATGGAATTTGAATGAAATCCTAAAAATAAGATTAGAGATTTATAAAAATTTCGTCAGCCTTTCCATGTTATTGAAAACTAAAAAAATGATATTCTACAGCCTTTCATATTTGGGGAAGTTGAAAATTGAAATGACTGAATTTCGAGCACCTGAACTTCAAGTGTAGTTTTACTTGAAAGGTTGTTCTTGATAATTGATATTAAGAGAATTACAAATGCTTTCTGTAAATCAAAATAAAACGGTGTTAATTTTTCATGTGATGTCAATGCGAATGATGAATGTCTGTCTTCCCTTGAGAATTCCAGGAAACTGTGAAAATCCCAAGTGGCCTAAAAATAGAATTTTACACAGCTTCATCCAACCGAATTGGCATAAAATCAATGGAAACTGGCAGAATAAATGCACTTTGGCATTAATCTTACTGTAGTAATTGTAAAATGATCAGCATTTGGAATAATCTTACTTAATTATATTACTTTTGTGTTTACATGTAGATAAGCTGTATAAACACAAAAACATCTTTTACAAACCAATCTTGAATAGTAAAAACTTTTAATAGATTAAGTTTTTAAAATCTATACTTGTGATTATTTTGAATACTATTCTGTAATTCAATCGAAAATGATTACATAATAACTTTTAAATTATTATTCTCTGAGATATTGTGAATTAACCATTGCCATTTATGATGAAGTGGTTTGATAGTCTGAAACTACTTTTGTTTTTAAGCAAGTTAAGATATATTTTCACTACTAAAAAACTGTTGAATTCCAAATTGTCGCAGATTCTATCTAACACTAGAACAGCGAGCGCTCCTTGGAACATACTTATATGTGATTTTTCTTCAAATGTGATAATTATTGAATAAAAACAAAATTTTACTAACAGCAAGTTCAATGAGATTATCAACATAATTGGAAGTATATCTACCTGCTGGTATTTTTGCTGAATGAATAATGAAGTAAAAAAGGCGTATAGGTCATTTTGACCAATCGTCGCGCTTCTAGTGCTAGGAGAAAACATTATTGACATGGTAGTATAGATAACAATTGTAGTTTTATATACAGAATATTGGATGAAAGATTTAACATAAATAAGAATCAGTACTGTCGAGCTCAATAAAACAACTAAGGGGCTCCTACAAATGAAACATTAAATCAAACAAATATTTCTATGTAAAAATAATGGGTATCAGAAAATATCTTTAAGAAAAAACTGATATTTGAAATTGAATCTGCTTTTTTGGAAGAATGATTTTTCATATATATATATATATATATATATATCATTTAAATTTATTATAATACTTCAAGCAAGTTAATTGCATTTTAAAAACAAGGTACTATTGGTGAAACCTGCTTGCATTTTGATATGTTGGTGCAGACAATACACTCTCAACTCATGCTTGCGAGTAGTTAGGCGAGCACTGATCATCTTAAAAGGAGATTTTCACTCTAGTTAATTCAAAACTTTCGATTTCTAATCGTACATTGCATATTAATTCAGTTTCTTTATATTGAGTTGAAAAATTTCATTTATTGACATAAATCCAGCCAGAATGGGAATATAATTGTCTTGTACTCAGTTAGAAAAAAATATTATAGCTTGTTTATTAGAGGTATGTTTATCTTGATTCTTGATTTTCATCGGAAGCGCAAGCTTCTAGGAATCTTTTGTCCTGTGGCACAGGCTTCTTGAAAAGTACACAAAATGGAAGATTCTCACTCAGTCCCTAGGTGGGACAATATTTGCCGTGCCTGCAGCTGTGGCACTAATAGAACGATTTTCGATTGTGGTCAGTTTGTCATTAAGCAGTCGCCATTTTGAAATATTCACCGCCAATTTCTTGAATTTCATTTTTGTATGTAAAAGTAAAATACAATTGGTAAAAACTTTGTAACTACACAATCGATATTTAAATTGACCTTGTTATTAATCTAGCAGGCTGGTTTTGATCGGATTAATAACTTCAAATTTGATTGTAAAATGGCCAGCTTTCTTTTAAGCATTTTACTAAGCCAAAATTTTAGCTGAATTTTACCTGTACTGTGACTTAAATTTACTTAAACAACTACTTACAATTTTTTTCGATATAAAATACAAAGGGTTTTAGCTGTTTTACAAGAAAAACTTTATTTTTTAAGGGTAAAAATTGTTTGGGGAAATATTGGAACACAACATAATTTTTTACGTGACGAGATTGCACTACATTGTCTTATTGCATAAATTGCTGTTCATAAGCTAGTTAATGAGATAATCTTGTTGTTTAAAACTTTGGAGACTGCGTGCTGATTGACTTACCCATGAGACATTCCTGCAGAAGTCATTTAGATGTATATTAAAAATATGAGACGTTGAATCTGAAGAAATATGACAGTTACTCTGGATAATGGTGGACAGGGCAGGATACATTTTTGCTTCAAACTCACTCTCAATTCAAATGTTAATTTTATTTATGCATAGAGATTTAATCAAGTGGTAGCTTCGTTTGCATTATAACAGATATCTTCAATATTATANGTTCCGTAGGATACACTTTAAGGTTCGCTGCTATTTTCATTATTTATAAATGACATAAGCGATGCTATTAACAATTAAAAATTATGCGGACGATACCTGCATATTTACGTCTAACACGTCAATCAACAAAGCAATTAAAGATCTGACTGAATANCTGGATAATGGTGGACAGGGCAGGATACATTTTTGCTTCAAACTCACTCTCAATTCAAATGTTAATTTTATTTATGCATAGAGATTTAATCAAGTGGTAGCTTCGTTTGCATTATAACAGATATCTTCAATATTATAGTTATAATTGCACTAAAATGTCCCCCATTTATAATTAAATTACTTTCTAATACATAATTGGCGGTGTTACTACAAAGTGCGTATATGGAGTTAAATTCATAAATTTCTGCTAATTCAAAACAGAAGGGATACAGTGTGATCACACTTTGAATGAAACGTATTAACACTAAAAACTGTATTTGTATTGATATTAGCGCGGTGTGAACATGGTGGTAATAGCTCCCAGGACGCATTTCAAGCTAATTCGAACAAATGTTTGTAAACATGCTTCTCCGTAACAGTTTTCTGCGCCGAGCGAGAACATTTAAACAAACTGCATTTTCGTAGATAGGTTTAAATGAGCCATTGATGCGTAAGGAGTCCGTATCTCCAATGGTGTTAAATTGAGCGGTCGATTCGCAATTCTCATCTCGACGGAATAGCATCCAGTCAGTTTTATCCGTATTTTTTGAGCAATTCGGAACCAGTTGGTTAAAATGTTTATCCGTCAAATCCAGAAACTTTTCCACAAAAGTTGTGTACCGATTAACCAGGTTTGTATATTCAATACTTATAAAATATCCCTGTAACTATATGTTGAAGTTCAACGCAGGAATGTATATATGCTAGTGTTCGTAATTTCAAAAAATTTCTAAATAAGAATTTTCCAAATGTTAAAGCTCGTCCAAGAAAGAGTTTAGGAATTTATTAATCTTTTGAATAGTAAGATCTTTATTTTAATAAAAAACTGAGTTCAAGAACAATACATTAGATTAAATGGATTAATAACTAACTAAGTATCAACATCACCAAACATTGTATATTCTTTGAATTTCTATTATCTTATCTCTGAATAAATGCATTACAATGAGATATATACATCAGAAATGCTCAATAGAGAAAACTTTACGAATTTCAAGCATGATATTCTTCAATATATACGAAGGAATTGCTTCATCAGGAAAAATTATCATCCTATGTACGTCAACATAGTCTCCTTAAGATTTTATTCACTATTTTGAATGGTAGTGGTTGCAACCTTACACTATCGTTTTCCAAAAAAATTAAATAAGTTCACAAGTCCAAATAATAGTGTGATCACATGCAATATTGAGAAAAATCGGCATTTCCTCGAATCATGAACATTTGACAACTTAAACTTTGAAGTTCCTGCAATTTTTTTCACTATTCTAAACAATTTCTTACAAACATATTTAATTTAAGAAATTCCTTTTCAGTTCTTGGTTAACAAAAAAAATTGATAATTGTAGTGAAAAGTGCTTTGTTGAAACAATTTTGACAAAACCATTTGATCTTCTGTTTTACCTTAAAAAACCAAATTTAAAGGGTTCTACAAATTAACATTGCATAAGATATATTTTAAGTTTAGGTTAGAATTTTAAACTAGTAACAGTTCAATGTGCTGCCTGTAGTTATAAATTAGATTCAACTTGGTTGAAAATGCAAATTTAAGATTTATTTCAAAAAAAGTTCACATCTTGAGATGAATATCAAGTCTGGAAAATTTAAATTCACAGATTCTAACAATAATCATATATTAACACTTGTGGAATATAATTAAATAATATAATTAAAGAAAACTTCAAAGTTTATTATAAATCATTAGAATTTTTTTTAATATAACAGCAATTTTCAAAACTTGTTATTTTAAAATTAGAGCATATTCACAATTAAATGCCTAAATGCATCAAATCTCATGGGGATTCCCACGAGATGTTTCCCTATCGTAAATTGCTTTTATTAGTGTACTTAACTCAACCTTAAATACTAACGAAAAAGAAGGGTACTTTAAATTAAGTGAAACAAAAAACCGCCCAAACCCAAACCCAAATGAGGCTCTCAACTTTGGATATGGGCAGAGGCAACAGCAACGTATATCGTCGTAATTTAAAACGCCGAAAAAGAGACAGTTATGGACAAGAAATATGACAAACCGGAATCCTTTGTAAAAAAGTATCTTGATTTTTTGTGGTAAATACTGAGTAGTAACTTCGGAGAACTTTCTTATAATTATTATTTTCGTGCATTGCTAAATAAGAAAACATTTGACTTCTTTATGAAATGATGTGAACAGCAGTACAATAGGATACATAGTTCCCTCCCCTCCACCTTTTTCTGCTTGCTTGATGGAGTGGAAAGTCTAAACAAATCCTTTCATACACATCTATCTTAATTTCCATCAAAAACTTTTAAAATAGAAAGTGAGGATATTACGATTAATATATGCTTATGATTTATTACTATAGCTGTATGAAAACTCATAATTCAAGCATGTGGGAAAAATGCTTTATGCTAAATTAATCTAAGCCAATACCGTTTCAGAAATACTGCTTTTAGCAGTAAATTTAAGAAAACAAACACTAACAGTAAAACGTCTGCAAGATGTTTTGCGATACTGGTAGGTAAAAAACAATCACAATAAACAGTCCATATTTCCGATTGCAGATTACTTCGAAAAAGGATTCGAACAAAATGCTTAGATTTTCCAAGTTTCTGTTTACAAACAGTGACCTGCTCAAGGTAATTATTTTTAGTTGCTTCAGCAAAATGAAGTATACATTATATAGGTTGTGAAAAAATAGTATTAAATTACCCATATTACATACGTAATGGAAAATATCGGAGTTTAAATCTAGGATTGTCAGATTATTAATGCTAGTTTTACTAAAATATGTAACGTGTTTTGAATTTATAATAAATAATTTGATTAACAAATTTTAAGAGTTTCTGAAACTAATTTCGCAGCATTATATTTAAACCCAATTTAACTTTATAAGAAAATTTTACTAAATTCCTAATTACTGGTTAGCACAAGGATAGAAGTCGAAAAAAACATATGCAAGCGACTAGGGTGGGGACAAAATAAATGAACTCCAAGTCGAAGTGAGGGCCACAATTTTTAGTTAATCTTGCAAAACATTAGATTTCAAATAATTTCAGGTTCTTAAGTTTATTTTGATTTTGATGTATTTCCACATACTTTCTATTTATCTAATGCTTTTTTCCTGCTTTTTGGCAACATTGATTATTGTACTAAAAGTTTCTGAGCGACTGTGACCCAGAACAACAAATGTGGTTTGCGAGAAAATGGGTGGGCTGCGGGTCAGTCTGGGCCAAAAATAACAGCCAGATTCCATCCTTCAACTATACGGCATGCAGAAAATTATAGTGGAGCATATTTTTGTTATTAATATCATTGCACAGAGTATTCCATTTAAATCTAAAATTTCCTCAATATGTATGTATTTGGATGAATTATTTAGTAATTGTACATTGCTTTCGGCAGATTCCCTCTCCACCAAATGATTGACACTTAATAGGACGTACTTATTTACTTTGAAAAACAATTAAAGTATGTCATTAACTAAATTCCCGATCGAAATTTCCTTATTTCAACAAAGAAAATAAAAACCAAAGCATTCACATGTGAAAAAGAAATTTTCCTTCCGCTTTAACATCACTGGCTTACGTAAGCTTTTTATGATGCAATTCATGTCAATTTTTATTGTTTGTTAATAAGAACGCCCCTTTACTACATGAACTAGGAAATATTGTTGATACAATATTTTTCTGTGAGATATCCTTAACAATGTAACCCAAACATATTTGAATATTTTTGTTTTATAGAAATATGTTTGTCAATTTTTAAAAGATTATAAGAAAATGCTAATACGACACAAGGTTGGAAGCGGGCCGCTATTTTTTGGACCGGTCCGCAGGCCAAGTATTTTCTTAAAATTTGGCCCAGCCCGCAATTCGTGTAATTTTCCAAAAATCGGCACGCCCCAGCCCACAAACCTCCATTTTTTCACCTTTGGCAGACATTCAGCCCACATACTTTAATCAAATTAAAATTATCAGCATATTACTAATGACTGGTATGGTAAAAAAGTAAAATAGAAAAAAAACATTAAAAGCTACTAATATAAAATAAAAGCCAGTATAACCAAGGTTTTTCAAACAAAGACATTTAGTAGTGGAAAGACGTGCTTGTTGTTTTCCCAGAAATAGACAAAATTATCATATATATTCTCAACAAGAACTTACGATATCTGAAGAGTTCTTCTTCAATTGTCGGTGTGGGTGTCAGAACTGTAACTGATTTAGGAACAGGCGAATCAATTACATCATAAAAATTGGCAATTGATAAGATAGAAGCAAGATTGCTTGGACATGGCGCAACAGCCAAATATACTGTTTTCTAGCATTAATTACACAGTTTTAGCCTGCACATTAATCCGTAATTAATTTAATCTTGGCCCGACCGAGCCACAACCCGCTTTAATATTTTTTTCCAGCCCAGCCCAAAGCCCGCATGGACCGGGTCTTCCCCACGTGAGACAGCCCAACCTGCTTCCAGCTCTGATACGACATGCTTCCAGCTCTGATACGACATTTTTTAAGGTAATAGTATATATGCAATATATACATACAAAGATTCATTCACATGAAACTTATATTTGCACACGCTTAGATGTATATGCTGTTCCCTGAATCAACAGATCATTGAGATAATAAAAATGAAATTTATATAATATTCTTACTAAATTTATGTAAAATGCATTAAAACATTCATTTCATGAAATTTATTCGAAGGCATGGGGCTAAAAATGTAAAACCACCTTTTCAGATACAAGTAACTAGTAATTTAAAACGGAATGAGATTAGTGATGAAAGAAGACGTATGCTTATGATTTTTGCTAAAATATGAAGGGACACTGGTTTATTATCGATACCTATGTATTAAGGTATCTACATAGGTCTCTTAAATTCCAATGTCATTACAAACTATTGGTTAGTTATAATCCATAGCTAAGTTGAGAATCTATTAATGATTCTGTTATTGTTAGTATCAAAACCTTGTGAGGACCTTATATTTATACATGATTTTGAAAATATATCTATAGGTTGAATTAAATAGCGTACATATACGGTAGTAAATATATTTTATTACCCATGCCCACCCGTACCCGCTCATACATGAAAACAAAATTTTCTTTGCTGTCAATATTAAACAACGTAGATATTTTCAATAACATTTCGAATAGAATTCACATTCATCATATGTTAATTTTTTCAACATCTCTATTAATAAAATTTAAGTTTTAGAAAAAAATTCTTACTTAAGATGCGCCGTATCCAATAGTAATCATACGCACATAGGTACCCGCAGGTAGTACCCGTACTCACACATCACTAATAAACATATTTAATGGTGGGTCTAATACATAATATGCCAGCAGTGTTATTTTTGGATTGAATTACAATTCTTACTTTTACTACTGTCATAAATAAAATTATTATTGGAAAGAAGGTGAAATTTATATACGTATGATATTCATATTTTTCGTTAGACTAGCAGTAATGAGAAACTTTAATAAAGTTATCCGATTCGGATATTTTGAAAATAAACATTACAAAGCTATTGAAATGTCCAGCAAAGGCGAACTAAAAGTAATAAATGTATAATTCGTAAAGATTTGCTTTGTTTAGAAATAATATACATTTAGAAGTATGCATTTTATTAGCGATTTCTTCCCATAAACTGCTGCTGTAATTTAACACAAATTGCGTTTAATCAAGAGTGAAATGACTCTAGTACACAACTAAATAATTCAATTACGCCGTGTTATTACATATTAATGTAAATTATAAAAACGCTCATCAAAAAATGACATTAGCGTATTTAGAAAATTATACCTAATATCCTAAGTTTACAACAAAGACAAAAATATTGACAAATTAAAACTGATTAATGCATTACAGCGTATTCAGTGTTTTCTGACAGGGACAGGGATGAATATCTCAGTGGTGGTAAACTTGAGTGACCAAAATATTTTTTCTTATCTCTATGTATACAAAAGACATCTTCTTAAAATTAAATCAAATTAGGTATGGAGACCTCAAATTTCACACAACAGAGTTTTATTATTGGCAAACACATTAATAGCCCTATATTTAGGAAGGGTTTTCTGAAGATCAATTTCAGTGACTAAAAGCGAAGCAAAGTACTATGAAAAATTTTGAAAGATATTCCCTGAAAACAGATCTCATTTTCTTTAATTTTTAATAATTTTGAATTTTTAAAAAATTTTTTTTGACTTAATCAATTAAAATCATGTAAACCTGACGAGGGAGGTATTTCACCATTCCCCCTTGTGCAATGTATCATGGTCATTAGCTGATTTGAAATCGCATGGCCGGATTTGTTAGTTGTGAGTGGAAGCCTGTCACTACATTTGAATAACTTACATTTTTTCGGTAGTCTGTGATTCAAATATAATAACGTTTATAATTCACTCTAAAAAATTCAGTCCANAATATTCCCTGAAAAAAGATCTCATTTTCTTTAATTTTTAATATTTTGAATTTTTAAAAAATTTTTTTTGACTTAATCAATTAAAATCATTTAAACCTGACGAGGGAGGTATTTCACCATTCCCCCCTTGTGCAATGTATCATGGTCATCAGCTGATTTGAAATTGCATGGCCGGATTTGTTAGTTGTGAGTGGAAGTCTGTCACTACATTTGAATAACTTACATTTTTTCGGTAGTCTGTGATTCAAATATAATAACGTTTATAATTCACTCTAAAAAATTCAGTCCAAGGANACGTTTGTAATTCACTCTAGAAAATTCAGTCCAAGATGCTATATTTACTTATTTTACTATGATATAAACCGTTAAATATTTTTCTCCTGTATAATTATCAATCGGTTGTTCTACTTCCATTAATGTCCCTACTAATGAATTATATTTGCTGTTAATGAAACAAACTGCCGCATAGTGCATGTGAAGGCAATTTTTTGAAATTCGGACTCCTGATAATGCATAAGCTATCATGTATAGTTTAGAATTATACACAATGGTTCTATGAAAAAGGAATGTCTTCACCTGGTATTGCTAAATGACTATGGCATGTCCTTTTCCTTCAAATATTTTGTTCCATTTCAGAGTTATGTGAAACACATCTAATCAAACAAAAGTACGATGATAAAAATATAAACTCCAAACTTTATTGATTAAAAGCCGCAAAATGACAAAAGCAAATATTATTCTTTAATAAATATGCTCATTTAATTATTTATTGCTTGGTTCAAAATTAAAATTTTAAATATGAAAGCATTGATATAATCGAATTTTCTATACCTTGATTACTCTTCTGATTAGTAGCCTAAGAATGAGTAATTTAATTTGATTTAAACACAATTTACAAGAAGGGACAATTCGTTTGATGTTGCCATAAAGAAAAATCGAAGATTGCAAATACAATAAATCTATAACGCATGTAATCTTAAAATAGACATTCTTTTTTGCTGACCTAATAATGCATTGTCAAAACAAATTTTTTTTCAATTACTAACAAAGAAAGCTAAGCATTAATTAATATAATATATAGAAATAATATAGTGTATATAATATATATATATACATTTATATTGGCGCATATTTTACTATTGCACTTACATTCAAACTCTAGGTTCTAAGCAAGACCCGGCAAACCAATGCATGGGCTCAATTTTCGCACATGATTTCCAGAACCGGCATTTGATGTACTGAGATTGCCAATTGATTACCATAATTGACTGATTTCTTGATGCTAATTGTTTTGCAAAAGATAAAGGAATTTTATGCTCAAAACTTTAACCTAAAACATTACAGAATTTTTTCAAAATTTTATCTAAAGATATTCTCATATTTACCTTATGAAAAAAATTGTGAATTACGTTAAAAAATTAATAATACAATTGTTCAGGTAATGCAAATAGGAAACATAATTGATGGATAGCCAAAACTGTGCGATCCTTTCTAGATAGCTTTTACCTAGTAAGTGAAATTACAATGTAGGATTTTTTGCCATTTTGGAACAAAGTCTATATTTAGAATATTTAGTTGAAATTTAATTATTTCAACCACTGATATAAAAGAGCAGCCATTAATTTTGCGAGATTAATTTGCTGTCATTTGAAAGTGATGACGATATTCGAGGACGGTTTCTCATTTTTCTTTCCTAACTAACATTCCGAAAATGCAAATCGAACTTTCTTATTTTGCCTTTGTGTTTTTGAATTTACCAGTTGGAACATATAATTCAAATCAACCAAAGACTTTTCCCGAGATCGTTTTATTCCTTCTACGTCCAGTGTCCACTTAAATCTTGAACTATAAGACTAATTGACCAGACTTTACTAAAATGTCTGACATCACTTTATTGCATTGCTTCAGTGTATAGAAATGGCCGAAGTTTTTGTGCATTAGATCTGATTTTTTATCTCAATTGAAATTCCATTCACTTTAATTTGCTTTGCAGAAACTTGGTTTGATTGATCATTTCGAAATAATGTATCTTCTTTTATTGCTGTTATCAAATTGTAATGCGTTCTGTTTGATCCCCTCTATTATTATTGTAAACTTATTGTTCTTCATACAAGTTCTTCAGGGAGGCCTTTTGTTATAACTTCTCTCCTTGACTGCGATTTCGATTGCTCAATAATTCTATGAAACTGCAGGTCTAGTATCTTATAATATGTATGTAGAACTCGACTTTTGATAGTAAATACATTGTTTCGATGTCTAAATTCCAAAGAATTACATCTTTTTTTAGGAAAGAATTCACTAAATTTAATACTTCTCATGGTTTTTATCAATGTTCACTTTAAGATTGACCATCTTTCCTGTTTTGATGTTGAAAATTTCATTAATATCTTAAGCATGTACTCTTTTCAAACCGTTCGCAATTTGCTCTTTACAAACGTACGCTGTGCCAAAAATTATGCTAATCTTCACAATCTCTGTGTCTTTATAACAGACTTTTTTTCCTAAAACCCAAATATACTCCATATGGTAAAATGAATACTCCTTAATAAATTTTCTACAATTTGCTTTTAATTTTTCATGCTTAGTTAAGCTTCACAAATTTTTGGTTCTCAATTTCTTCTCATGTTCTAATTTTTAAATTCCTATCATAAATATCATAAAGCTTTATCAAAACTTCCATTTTTGCCTTCCACTTTATCGTACGATATTATCCCTGCATCTTTTCCAAAAACATTACCGATCTTTTCAATGAATAATTGTGTAGGATTTACTTCAATTACAATTTCTAATGGCATTCTTAATTAATTCATTTACAGCTAGTCCATAACCAGGGGGGTTCTTTTGAGGGTACCAAGTTGCATTCGATTATTATACAAAATTTCATTATCCACTTTTGAATAAAATGAATTAATAAGACTGTATAAAATACTTTGTAATAGTAATTGATTTCTATGTTTTAGAATTTCTTTATGTTTATCGTAAATATACAAAATAATTTCAGGCACGAAACAAACAGGCGAGACATTAAAAGTCGTACACCCGTCGTCACGACTTGCTGCTAGTCCACATGTCTGAAGTCACATCACTTTACATTAAATAAATAAAATGAAAAGATTGATTGAGCTTAATTACTTCAGCAAATGGCTACATCAAATTTTCGAATGTGTATAAAATGATTTGTTATTATATTTTCAGCTACTTTACTGTAGTCCTTGAAATTTTTCACATCCTGATCTGTAGTCCTTCAAATTTTGCACCCTGATGGAACCTCAATTATAGACTAAAATTGATGCCTATCCTAATTTTAGATGTAAATTGATGCGTTTATTAAGACTTTATGTGGACATATATTCGTCAGAAAAAATATTATAAAGATATAGCTTCGTCAGAAAAAATATTGTAATACATAGAAATGTTTATGGAATTAACATTTTGTGTCGGTGTTAGAGGGTTAATTAAATTTGAATCTACTGCAATTAAGCGCACTTTACGAAATTGCCCATTCAAATATATATATATATATATATTGCCCATTCCAATATATATA
>CABFPE010000221.1:313181-323840 GCA_900660155.1 Hofstenia miamia | reverse complement strand
AAAGATATTGATAAGCTTAATGCAACTCAACATATCTACAGTTCGAATACCAATACAATGCAAAAATAATCTCATCGTCATAGTAAATGGCGGTAAAACCATCATCTGTATTGGACAATAAGATTAATTATATGTCTTTGCAAGAATACTGATTTAGCTCCAACATATGGCTCTATGTCTGAATCAAATACTCCAAGTTCATCTATTTCATTCCATTAATATTGATAAAATTTGGAAGTGTAGCCAGCCAATTCTGTAATTCATTTACATTTTTTGGGAATCTGTATACCAAATGCCGCTATTCAAATGCGAAATATTATTTCGAATATCTTGTTTGGTTAGCTTGCACCCTGTGCGACAACTTGAGCAGCAACGAATTACTATTTGAAGCAGATTATAGAATATATATTCTTTTCACAAATTACAGTGCGGGAAGTTAACCCCCTGCTTTCTGCACGCGTTGTATTGTCTCTTCTACAAGTCAGCCTTGATATATACAGTTTAAAAAGTTTTATATTTCCTACATTACGTTTAGGAAAATCAAGCTATAAGAGAGGCAATTAGTAAGTCAATAATATCCAATCAGCATTTTATGAATGTTGTGTGAAAAACTAGGTTTATGGAATATCAGCAGCATAAAAATGTTAAGCTTCCTTGTTATTTGCCTTTATTACAATGGAATGTGTTTATCAACGCATGATTCACATTACACAATGTGTTTTCAATCAACATATGCTAACATTTTCATGGTGAATAAAAATTTTTACCGCAAATAATGCCGCTTACTAGTGTGGGAATAAAGAATTTGGAGTTTTTTCAGGACAGCTTACAAAGCTGATTATCAAGCTGCTCTGAAAAGAGCGCTTTTGTTATTTTGCGAGCATTTGGCAAATGTTTTCAATAATTTATTTATATATTTATGAAATCATATAGAAAATTCAAATTACAGCAATCCAATTGTGGCAATAGTTCAATTCTAAATTCCATGAACGGAATATTTTAAACAAAAAAATACATAAATGCAATAAAATTTTCTTGTGAATCACAGCAGTCATAGTTACCTTATACATAATCTATTTTTAATTGCATGCTAATTTTTCATTGCACTAAGATTCTTAGAATTTCCCATGAGACGGAATATTTATTGAAATATGTTCGAATAAATAATGTAAGTTATCAAAATTTGACAGGTAGAAAATAATTTATCTAAACAAATTTTGTCTTAAATACGACACATAGCAATATTTAGTCAGTCAGATGACGATAACCAATATTCCAATTGAAAAATTGCTTTTAACACATACGGAAAATCATTAAATTTAATATATTGGTTATTAAAATTAATGTATTTAGTACAATTATAGATATATTCTATTACACAAATATATTTTAAATAATTGACAATTTAACCATATCAAGTTTTTGTAAAATTGATAGAGGAGTCAATTGCTCAATATAAACCAAATACCAAAATGACTGATTTTATCATTATATTAGAATTTAAGAAAAATATTCAGGACAACTTCAATTGATAGTTCTAGCAAATTCAGAACAGGCCAATGATATTTTAAAGGAAAAGGCATGCAATTCTGCTATTAGTATCCAAACAATCCATAAATATTATTCCCGCAACGGCACTTGATGGCCTTTCTTAAGTATTATGATTTCACTAACTTTTTAACAAAAAAATGGAAATACTTGGTGTGGTCAAAATTTTTAAGACAATCAAAACAATTCATAAACCAAATTTTTATTTACAACACCAAAAAAATAATAAGTCACAGTCACAATTACAATTGATAACTGCGTGTAAATGCGTAATGAGACTATTCAATTGCTGCACACACTTCTCTTTTGTAAACATTGGCATTGTAGTCAAAAGGAATTCTTTGAGATCTTCATGATTATTGAAATAATAACGAAGTAAACATGCCTTCATGCATACATGCCAGCTGAAGCATGCTTGCACACATTCTTTTAATTTTAATGGCCTTTGTCTCAAAAATTATTGATCATGCTAAGTATGTATATAAAAACGCCAGGAACCAAAATATATGGTGAAATGGAATTTCAATTTTATTTCTTAGAAAATTTCACTTACATATGCCAGATCTTATTTCATACTTTATAGATTCCATTATTAATTAACGCAATCTACAAAATGCGACACATTAATTGCAGATGTTAAGGAACGGGATGGCTGGGAGGGTTAGAGCACCGCCCCAACCTATAATGACCCAGGTGGCACTTATTTTTTAATCATTTTTTTTTAAATTTAAGATATTTAAGTTTTGTAGAGGAAGGACCTTAGTTCAGCCTCTTCAATAATAATATTGTTTCTTAGCCTTAGTTCCTGATCAATCGTGTAGCAATTGGCACAAACACTTCTCATTTTCTGCATCTCCATAAATATTTTAAAGTGTAGTAAAGAACATTTTCCACTAAGTATAGTTATTCGATGTTTGTTACAAAAAATATCTATCCTTATACAGAACTTTTTCTTTTGTAAAAATCTTTTTTAATAAATCAATAACACTTAGGTCAAAATTGTTAAAAATTAAGTCACATAAAAAGAATCATAATTACCATTTTCTATTTACATGACTTTCCGGATATGCAAATGTAATCTAAAGACCCAGGAGTGACTTCCCCTTTCTCTCTTGTCTAGTTCGATCTTGACTGAATGTCATCATGGTGTACTAAAATCATAGAAGGTTATTGTTTATTTAAAATACCTGCTCTGATGTTAATTTTGCCAAGATAAACCTATTTATTAACGAAGTTTATTCATCAGTGAGCAGCATTCAGTAAACTAACCAAAGTATTAAATCATAACAAATTCTTAATATCTTTTAACAGCCCTGAGTTCAACTTTTGTTGCTCTAGTCATGTTAGGCTAAGTAAAATATAATTGAAGAAATAAGCTTAAAATTCAATTTAAAAATCAAAATAACAATATAAGGTTTCAACATGTTAAGGCTCTGAAATAAGAATATTTGTTGAATTATTTCACCATTGTTTTTCATGGTCAGATGTCAAACTATGCAGATTCCTGTTTTAAATTCCTTTAGGTTTGGATGGAATTTCTCATAAAATTTTATTTCCTGTTTTGTGTTTTAACTTTGATTCCATTTCTTTGCTGTCAAAGCACCGCTGCTCTGTCTGTGCAGAATCAACTAATGATGAACGCTTTGAAATGGCAAATTACGTCTGCTTAATTTTTCCAAAAACTCATTTATAAAAGTAATCTAGGCTGTCATTTAATAAGCGATGAGCTAAGTTTTTATTTCTAATTTATTTTTTTCGAATTTTTTATTTGCTATTGAAAGTTCACCATTGTAGACATGTTAATGGTAATGAGTGAATTTTTTCAATTTTTCTTGGCAATTTTAGCACATAAAACTAAATATAATTTAATTTCCGTCCCACTTGTATAACAAATCTTAAATTACTTTCAATAATTATTGAACATGTTCGAGTTTTAGAAAATTAAACAATAGTATATGAACGTAATGAAACACACATTATGTAAGTTCTCTTAACTGAAAATGAATCTGCTGTAACTGATATCAAGGATAGTTTTGCTTAAGCAAATACACGCAGAATGCTTTAGGGCAGAGATGAAGGTGGGGCAAATTTTCCAAATTGTCTTGCTTCAAATCAGGAGTTCAACTCTGCCCCATATTGGACGCCTTTAGTTATATTGACCCACTTTGCCCTACCCAGTAAATTCAGCCCCAATTACGTTTGCGATTGTGGCCACATTTTTGAATTTAAAACGATGTTAATAACATTTCAACACCAATTGCAAGCTGCATTGATGTTGTATATACATGTATATTTCTATTTTTTCTCGTCCGCACATTAATGCAACATGTTGAAAACAACTGCATTTTAAATTTTTATGGCCCTCGCTGTTCATGTACATTGGTTGTAGTTCAAAATTTTAAGCTCAAATCAGTCTTTTATTGGTTATTTGTTTAATGTTCTTGATAGAAATGGAGAAGCATGCTTAACAAACATATCTATTGCATATGCAAAGAATGCTTACTGGCTAAGATAATGATCGCACAGTCAAGCAACTATATATGATAATTAATTAAATATAGTAAAGCTATTATCTTTATATATACTCTAAATATATCCAATGCTAGCACATGTATAACGTGCTGTAATTTAAGACATAAACCAGGTCCTATATGTCAATATCATCTATAAAATATAAATATAATCGCTATGGTTACCACTATTCTATATGGCGTTATGCATTTTGTTGAAGTGTTCAAGGGTACAAAATGAACGCAACGACCGATTTAATTAGTCAGACCTTAGTCCGATTGGATTTGGAGATTGAGTTAATGAATATTAACTTTAGTTCAGAAACACTGACTACTAGACATTTGTTAGCACTATATAGCATCATGATTCTATATCTTAAATTCATCCAGTTGTCAGAATTGACCCATTCAATTAAAACTAACGAAAACAAAAGCAACTGAAAGAAAAGCATCAGATTAAGAAAATATGCAGTTTTTCTATTTAAATTCTCATTACATGAAGCATTACAAATGCATTCAAAATGTTCAAAGTAGTCCAATTGACCACTCAGGCTTTCTATTATTACTAATCAAACGTAGCCAGATATTTCAAAAAACAAATTGCTGATTGAGCCTAGTTGCATATAGAGGCTTTTTAAAGCATTTTACAAATCTCCTGCAAATAAGAACCTTTTTAAAGAAATGTATCTTTAAAAAGTAAATTATTTGTATGAATGGGAAAAAGAAAAAAAAACTACTCATGGAGTTTTTGAATTAGAAAATGTTTAAATTAATAACTTTAATGTATGTGCTGTAGCATTGTGTACTTTAGACAGTTGAGGATTAATCTCCTAACGTCATCTAAATTATTCAAACAGAAGTTAAAAATATAAGCGTGAATGAATAATATTTTCTGCAATTTAATATATTGTCAACATATCCATCCACAAACTTCATTGAATAATCACATCGAACTCCAGTCAAAGCCCAAAGATCTCAACCTTATTCGGTTGAATCCATCACAACAGATTTTTTATAGAAGTATTCAAGCTAAAGACCTCTTTCACTAAATATGCAAGAATTTATCCTTCATTGTATATTTATGAAATATTGCGATGGAAAACTCGCACCAGATAAGATTAAAATCCTTTAAGTATTCCTCCTTATTTTGCATTAATTCATAACTGTCTTTGCCTAGGTCTATACTGTTGGTGAATAATTTATACTGAACTGATAATTTATGTGTTTATTTCATCAACAATGAAAGTCGTGATTATTAATACCAACAAACCGCAATTATGCTTCGGGCAAGCAGTAAATTGTTCAAATATATGAGTAACACAGTGACAAATAGAGAGGTGAAGAAAGATATTGAATCTGATAATAATTGATTTTTGACTTTACCTAATTAACATTGATGGGATTTAATTTAACGATTCATGTGAACGTTAGTCAAACACAGGATGCGGATGGCGCTGCCTGGCACTTGGCACAATTTCAAGTGTTACCATTGAGAGAATTTTTATTACAACTATGTCACCAAGACGTATTGGCAGATTCAATTTTGGACGAAGAGTGAATACATATTGATTATTGTCAAGAAAATAGAAAATTACTAAAATTTAGTTAGTCTCAGATAATGTGTAAATCAAAGTCATTTATTTATATACTATGCACACACACACATATATATATATATATAATATCAAAGTGTACTTAAGGACAAGCCTAGCAGCCTAAAATAATACAAAATTATTAGAGGCTGGGAAAATAAGATAAAAAATTTAAATAATTAAAAAGTACTAAACACGTTAATTTGAGTGCATTACTTTCTGTATAGTTAAGTTACAATAATTAGAAAAGACTATTTAAGTAATTGATAGATAAAATATTAAGAGAGAACCATGATCAAAGACAAGTATTTCATGTATTTTTCAAAAACCTATGTTACCCTTATCTTGTACTTAAATAGTTTCTTAAATTCATTAAATGTAGAATAGAACATATAAATACATATATGTATATATATATATATATATATATATATATATATTTATATATGCTGCACATGCTTATGAATTTGTGCTTAAGCAAGCGGATGTCTAAATAAGTAGTTTTAGAAGTAACCTCATGGGAAATAATCGATTGGTCGGGTAATTCTAAAACATAATGACCAGGCATTACATGCGAAAACTAATATTTATCGTCCCATTTATTCCGTTGACTGATAAGTTAAACAATAAGTGTGGTTTCTTTTTTTCGGCTTGATTAGCTTCAAAAATCTTTAACCAAATAGTGTAAATTATAACTGACAAGATTAATTTAATTTACAAGTGACGCAGTGGGAATATTACTACAATTTCAATCTGTCAGAATTATTTATATAATATACATCTATGTTCTACTAACACTGCAGGAAAATTATATTACCATTTTTATGATCGCCGTTTTTAATGAGAAAACAAAGTTAATAAAAAATTTGTTAACTTAACGCACATCGATCATTGCAGAGGCTAAGGAACAATATTATGATTGGAAGAGCTGAACTGAGGTCCTCCAAGACCTTTATTGGAACATCGGATGGGAGTTAGCAAATCAAGAGCATATAACAGCATTACAAACGTTGGCTTCTGTTTATCACATTAGCTATAATATTCATAGGTTTTCTTCAATGAATTTTTTTGTATTACACAAATATATGTATTTAATATAATCAAGTATAGGATTTTTTCCACAAAATTTATTTTTCATATAAATTTCCAATGATAACATTCTACATTATACATAGCAGAACGTTGAAAAACAACTTTCTAGTTTCCACGTTGTAATAATTAGTTTAAAATAGAGTACTTAGTACAGAATATATTTGGTTGCATTAATTTTTTACCATAGTTTCATAAATGAGGGCTACTTCAACAGTACTTTGCAAATCAATGAAACTGGGTCAGCTTTGAACCTCTGTAACGACCTCATTAATAAACTAAAATGATATTTTTGTGAATTTATATGTAGCATAACCATCAGTTTAAATATCAAGGGGTATTTTAGTGCAATAAGTTTGAAATTTAATAACATTGTTCTCATATGGAAACTTTGGTAAAATTAAGGTTGAGTAACATAATAATTGGTACATGTATCAGATATGCAATACAAACAACTTTAATTATTTGTTCAAAAAAGAATATAGCAAAAAACAATGCCTTAAAAAGCTACAATCTGATGAACCAAAATGAAATTTTCTTCTGCTATTCCTACATACGAATTCCCTCAAAATATCGGCAATTTCAATTGATTGAGAGAATTCGTTGTGGGTGTGCCAAATAATACAAAAGTTGAGGCTTACCAAAATATTCAGACCGGTAACTCCACAACCCAACACAAGAAATAGAAGAAGCTAATGGCGGCGCACTAATCTCTAAAATAAATAAGTGAATTAGAAATTTCAATTTATTTTGATAATTGAAGTAATTGTTTGAGTTAGCCATGTAAACAGAATATTACAATAACATATTTTTTCATACAAAGCTGAAATTTTAAATTTAAAAAATGATAAAAAAAATAAGTATCCTCTAGAGCTCTCCTGGGACAATTACTGGGATTGCAGACCTCGAAGCTAATTATTCTCTGGATCATCTAAATCAGCAATGAAGTGGGTTGTGCTTTCATCGTTTAGATCGAGATCCCCATATAAGTTAAGCTTGTTGGATATACATTCAATGTTTCTACACAAATCCACAATCAAATTACTTAAATTGGAAAACTATTTTCCATATCTGTACAGTTGCGCATCAAAATCGCCTTTTTGTCACCTGAACAATTGATTTAACATTCGAAAATAATGAGAAAGCGTTTTCTCATTAGTTTAATCTTGTCAAATATTTTGAAAAATTGATCAATTTTATTCTTTTTATGTACTGTTTAATTTTCCCAGAATATATATAATGGAAATATACAATTTTAATTTGCTTCAAAAAGAAACCGCAAAACATTTATTACAATTTATGAGATTATAACAAAAATTTGGCATTTTAAGATTGCCTTTGGTTTATTAGTATATAGGTATAAGTATTTATTCGACAAGACCATGTCTGTGACCGTTGTAGTTAAGACATTGTCATGAGATTTCTCTTCACTCAAATTCCTAAATTGGACTTAGGTATCCTAGTATTCCTGTTGAAAAAACTTTTATGTCAACTTCAGATATTCATTGATTTGTATAAATCATTCGAAGTGAATGGGATATATATTTTAATAGACAATACAAAATTTTCTAATTGGTTTTGATTCAAATATTGAAAACGATTCATTTACATTTACGCTGTGTATAGTGAAAATGAAGATACAGGATTCTAAATATTTTATGATTTTCCTAAATAATTCCCTCTAGATGAAAAATGGAATTTTGGATAGAAAAATTCAATAAAACATTTCCAGTTTATGAATTGTTTAGACTTAAGAATTATATTGGGATGGAAAATTTAATATTTCATTATTCAGACGTCCTTAGAGCATTATATCAAGTTTTCTATACATTTATTGATTAAACTAGAGCATGCAATGGAAATGCTACAACTAGTTATTTAAAGGAATTCTTAATTTCCCACATTTTATATATAATCTGTGTTCAAAAAATTGTGATATTTCCACTACAGAGATGTGATTTATAATGCATAATATAGTGATTTTTTTGTTTTTCTAAATTTTGCTTGCTAAAAAGTATAATATATAAAATACTTTTCGATGTCTCCTAACGACTATGAGATATATAAACACAAGTTAAATAATATAATTGCCTTGCAATTCATCACCTGAAAATATACGACAGATTGAGTATAGTGTAATATAATTAGATTGATGATGGAAGGAGAACTGCTGAGATGCAGAAGATGGCAAAACGATCAATGGCGCTCGAAACAAAGAGTTGGTACCATGGAACAATCGGTCGTGAAGAATCTGAGTTGCGTACAGTCTCAGCCGGACTAATTAATGGTACATTCCTGTATGTTATTTGATGTTATAACTTATCTTTTTGTTTATCTTGCGTTCTTACGTACTGAAATCCTTATAGCATTAAGTCTTTTTTGTAAAAATACTTAAAAAAATTAGGCTTAGTATCGGTCGTAAATCAAGGAATTTTAAATTTTACTTGATCAAGTAAACGTGTAATTTGACTCGTTAAATAATAAAATGAATACTCTTGCTATAATCATGAAGCAAGCGATAGCTTTGATAGTTGCTAATCAAATTTGCTTTCTTGAAATGGAATAAATTTTTTTAGATCTAATTAAGATAATAATTATAAATGCCTACAAATAAAAGATATAGCTATTAAAACAGAGAAATGGTTTTCCCATAAGGTTAACAACACCCACCAACCATTAAATAACAAAATTTTATAACATTTTAAAATGTAATTTGGGAACATTAAAGTACTACAACTCATTTAATGAATATATATCTCATAATTTAACTCTATTGTTACTTGTTAGTTGTTTCATCTCTGACCAATTTTCGATTGTCTGTCCCCCGGCAATTGATCTAGATGAATCATTGGAGATTTGTGCCAGTGCATCCACTGTGGAATTGATTCAGAGATTGGTTTTCAAAGAAATTATAATCTTGTGTTCAACTAAACATAAATTACTTTGGAAATACCTAATATTTTACTATGACTTAGCTGTTAGAACACTGTACGTTTTCGTTGAGTGCTTAGCCTTCTAAGACCACGGATCACTAGCGACCCCACACAACAATTTTTGAATGCATGTATTTTTTATTGTTATAATTTTTTTACCATTCCTCTTCTTTATATGTTAGTCATGTACATCTTGGAATTTAAGGTAGTAAGAAAAACTGAGTTTTATATTAGAGGTGGCTTTAATTATTGGAGGTTTCTGCTCTGGTAGTTGGAGGGTTTAAAGTCACCTTAGTTAATTTATTTAATAGCCGTCATCAAATTTAAATAGATTGTTTTAAGGCAATATCATAAACTCTGCTTCAAATTGTAGAATGGGTTTTATACCAGACAGTACCGTATTTAGTATTTAATTTGATAAGTTTTCTTTCAAAAAAATTTCAACAATTATTAGTTTAACACTAGAACAGCGAGTACTCCTTGAGAATTAATTTAGATCTGATGTTTCAAATGCGAAAATTATTGAATAGAAACAAAATTTCTACTAACAGCAAATTCAATGAGATTATCAACATATTTGGAAGTACATGTACCTGCTAGTGTTTTTATTGAATGAATAATGAGGTAAACAAATATTTAACAAAGCTGAAGAACGCCTCAAGGTTGAAGTATATTGAAGAACTGATGCAAAAAGCTACCAACGGTGAAATATAGTGGCAATGTTATAAAACAATTATAGTTTTACTGAACAGCCATCATAATTGAAATGGAGAGCCATTGCTCAAAAGCATGCAATAATATATTTTCTAGAGGATTTTTAGCTGAAATTTTTAGCCAATGAAGATCCTATTCTTAGACAAAAACACCTTTTAGGAAACGTAATAAATTTTTTAAAATAAATTGCTAAAAGAGTTTTATAAACAGAAATTTTGAATGTTTATTTTGAACGGTTGTTGATATATATATATATATATATATATATATATA
>CABFPE010000221.1:292585-312977 GCA_900660155.1 Hofstenia miamia | reverse complement strand
ACAAGTGAATGATTACGAATTACAATTAACCACTGATTGGCTAGATGTTCAACATTACTAGCATTTAGTTATTAGGCGTCATTTTGAATTAAGCAGTTCATGCTGTTACATTTATATAAGAAACGTGGGAGCGGGCATAATTTTAGACTATTTTAGGGGCTGAAACAGGTAGTAGCAGTAAACCAGACAAGCTCATACTGTGTCATGTGCACAACACGCAGCCCTGGTTGAACGCGTTTATGAGCCTGCTATTGAAGAGGGGGCTCATCAATGCTAGACAAAAGCTGTGGAATATGGACGTTAGTTTACTAATGCTTATGGTCAACAAGAAACATAGTTTCTTAGTCAGTCTTAATAATGGCTGCATACGGTTAGTTACTATATTAAGGTCATGTATCTTAAAACATATTTCTCATTGCAACTTGAGCTGAGATAACTAAGTATATAAAATAGATATAAAATCATGTATTATATATGTTATTTGTATGTAACGACAGTTTTAATAATTGTTTTCGATGTATTAACATCATCGTCAGCTTACAAAATATGTGGTAAATAAAATTACAATCACATACACTAAACTTAAAGTGATCTTATTATACACACCTAAGATAAATTTAAACTCATCATACTTTCTTGTCGATTTAATAAAATTTACTCTTTGTTGTTTTTTTAATATATATTGTCTCTGCAATTTTTGGCTGTTCTGCTCTTAGTAGAATTTTAAATTGATCTTCTTTTGTTTAATGGTGATGGGTAAAAAATTCTGAAATTGCAATTTAATTGCGTACATTAAGAATTTACAACTGACAAATCTATTTTCTAAATATCCCCCGCCTCTGTTCCGCCTAATTAATTTTACTGTTAGGAAGTAGGTTGCCCCTCATAGGGCGCGGAGAGTTAAAAATTTTTCTAAATGAAACTAAAAATAATATCAAAACTTGTAGCCATGTAGTTATTGAAACACCTAAATGCTTCCCATTAACCTTAGACTGCATATATCCTTTCCAAATTGTAAGGCCATGTTCTCCAAGCCTATTATGCAATTAGGAAATCCACAACTTTTGGCGAAAGTGCTCGATAGAAATTTGTTCAAAATTGAAAATTCCAATTCTTTAAAGATATTTCAAATTCTCACCATTCCTAAAGTTCAATTAATCCCAGAAGGTTTAAAGCCCATGAAAGCAACAAGCCTCATCTATTTTGCCTTNGCAAAATTCTGCCTAATTTTTAACATCGCGCGATGTTAAGAAATAGGCAAAATTTCGTAAATATGTCAAAAAAGCGGCAGAATTCTGCCTATCGCCTTACTTATCATTTTGCCTTCTATAAATGAATTAGCCAAGTCTCGTCCTAATGTGCATTAGAATGAAAATAAAAGAGGAGACTATTCTCTATCTAGTTGTGCTTACAGATTTTCGATAGCTTTATAAGTTTAAGCGTTATCGGAAACCATAAAAATTTTAATAACTTCCTATTCCAATCTTTTAAAATTTCAGAGTCTTAGCATAACTCTGTCACAGAATTGTCAGCAAAAGAATATTTCGACAAAGTATTTTAAGAAAAACATTGCTAACAGAGAATATTGGTTAGGATTTGGGGTATGTTTTTCTACAGACAGTCCGGAAACGATGCTGTATGAACTCAATACAGCCATGAACGCTACTGTATAGGTATTTAACCGAAGCTTGATAAACGGTTTTTGTCGAAAAACGGGGTTTGGAAAATTTTATTGTAAAAAAATGGAAATTATGCTTAAGAAACACCAGTTCATATGTGTGATCAAGTGAAACTCTTTTACATTGATCAGTCACTGTTTTCATTTCTTTCGGTTGGAGCCCCTTCGCGTCAATGTTGGTAGCTTTAACTGTAAATATTATTCAAGCCACCTTGCTCAGCAAAGATAATCGATCTTTCTGACTGGGCCAGTACGCAAAAACATCATTTTTATCATTCAAATTCCCCTCCCCCGTCCCCCAAAGAAGTCAATGCGTCAGCAAAGGTATCCGAGACCTGTCCTGCTGCGGCGCTTCATTTGTCCTCGTTATTGGCGTGTTGTTGCTGCCTTCCCGAAGAATTTTAGATTCCATAAATTTAATAATGACGTTCTTTTGTATTGTTGCTGAAAACCTTTTTACTAAAAAATTATACCAGTGATAACAGTACGGTATTTCCAAAATATATACCGCTAAAGTCTACTACTGATGTTATTATAGATGCAGTTCCCAACAAAACATTTATCGTTTAAAGACAAACGTGATTCCATTATCAAATCAGCTTTATTATTAATTTTCATTGACATCAGCTAGATCCATTAAACATTGGTAAGATTTTTAAGAGTTGGTTATTTGAATCTGCTATAACCATGAATGAAAAATTCACTACTCTAGTGCTTCTAATTAAGCAGTAGTGCTCTACAGTCGTGCAAAATGAATTTGGCCTTATCCGGCCCATGGCCGTAAGGCTTTAACCGTTGCCGGACATTAGCCTTGATTATTTTTGCCGTAGTCAGTGCTTTTTACTACTATTAAGTGCAATGCCGTAATTTTCTATGCAAATGTTAAAACACCCATATTTCGAAAAATTAAAGAAACAACAATACAAAAATATCATTGAAACAAATTGTTCATCCTAAAGTTCAAAACTTTTTAACATGGGCTGGACTGAGGCTATTATAACTTTCATTTTGGCCGTAAGACAAAATTTTTGACGCAGGCGGCAGCGGCTAAGGCTGTCAAACTGCCAAACCATGGCCGCATAACACTAAAACTTTTAATCAATTTTTTAATTGTAATGTCCACTTTAAGTATATAACCTGATGTCGCTTGTGAAGGACCTTCCTTGATTCTAACTCTTCGTATTTGGCCTTGATGACAAATGTAATTATTAATGTATTACACGTTTTCATGCTTACATCACCATCAGCATTGGTCCCACTGAGAGTTGAAAGCTGCAAAGGATTTACAATTTAATTATTATTGATTATTAATTCCCACTGAGAATTTCCAATATACTGCCACATCTTGCATTTTCAATTTGTGTAATAATTTTTAGATTTATATATAGTACTCGAAATGAAGTAGTACTGCTAAGAAATGTCATTTTTAATTACTTTGCAGCCCTTGCGGCAACTCAGAAACACATGAAAAAATATTGTTAATGTTAAATTTATTGTAAGAAGTTACACTAATACAAGTATATAAAGTGCAATGGTAAACAAAAAGATTAACTAAAGACATGAATACTCCTGGATCAAAACGTAATATATATTCTATTAATTTGAAAAACTACTTTAGGATATAGTTTAGTTTATAGCTCTTTGGTTGCAAGTGACATTTTTATGAGACATTCATCAGGATCTGAGTAATTTATTACACTTCAATCGAATGAAGTCTTTAGTATAAAGCACTGATGCATGTAGATTTCAGAGAATCTTTTGGATTAAGTAATGATGTGGGAAGTGACTGTTAGTTATTTGCTTGAACTCACAATTAGAATTAACTTTTATAGCATATTCCAGTATACATTATATATTTTATAATATCATATAATTAATTTATATATATATATATATATATATATATAATTGTATGATTTGATATTTTTCAATAAAGTACTAAATGGATTATACAAAAATACTTCATCAAGAGAAAAACGGAATATGTTCAAAATTGTTTATAGGTGTTTGGCTTTGGAAAACCCATAAATGATCAAATCTTCATAAAATATTGTAAACAACGTAAAAATTGTACTAAATATTATGCATGCGTTCTGGTACTTTTTCAAGCATCTTATTTTAGGGTTAGATGTCGAGAAAGCCATTACGTGATCACTCTGTGTTTCGAGAATTCAATTAACCATTATCTGGTTAATGTCGTTGGTTCAAGTTACCATATTCCAGGAGGAAAAAAGTTCTCCAACCTCATTCAAGTAACTTCAATTCCCAATACAATAGCTAATAATAACTTATGCTTAATTGAATCTCTAAGTTGAATTACGCTTTTTATAAATATTCACGCAATTTGCTAAAGCGTTCTCCAAATACATCAATTATTAAATGATGTTTACAAATAGCCTGCTTAAAGTTTGGAAACAGCTTAAAATTATTGATGACTTAATGTAAATATTTGAATAATGTATTATTAATAAACAACTACATTCACATTCGAACTTGTATTTATATTTCAAAGCGCACTAGTTGTGGTCAAATTATAACTAAATTGAAACTTCAATAAGCATGCAATGTTCCAGAAATTCAATTGAATATGGTGCCTGAAAACCAAGAATCTGAAGCAGGAGCCGGTGTCAAGACCAGAACCAGATGTTTATGGAACGTTTTTTGAAAAGCTATTTTTATTAGTTGAATTTTGTTCCATAAAGAGCCTTGATGAAATTGAAAAATTATAAAAATTCTTGGAAATTTTAAAAAATTCGCTAAAATTTGAAAAAAATTAATAAGTATGCAAATTTTATTATTTGTGAATATATTGTGGCCCCGATCTTAATCGAACCGGAACATTGGCTTTCAATGACTCCTGACCCGAAGCTGGAGTTAAATTTTAATAAGAATGTGCTCTGGAGCGGGAGCTGTTGCAGCTCGATATTTGGACCTGCTCCGAATCCCTGCTTAAAACAATAACTTTTCTTCAAAATATTGTTTTGGTATTTTCGTGCTTTGCCTATTATTATTATATGTACATGCACCAAGTAAAAATATTGTAAATTGTTAAGTCATATTTTAATAATATATTTTTGGAGGGAGATCGTGCGATTAGTTTTTTCACTGGTTTTTTGTTGTATATAGGATCAATATGACCTGCGTTGTTTTAGCTCATCCACCATCACCACAGACACAAAGACGGCTTACCATGTACACTTACTAGGCCGGTACAGAAACAATTCGCCAATTCATCAGGTAAAATCAAGTGAATTTGAAATTTAATTTTTGAAATTTAGCAATTAACTCTGGGGAATAATGCATTTGTTTGAAGTATGTTATTAATGACGTAGATGAGATAATTTAAAAATATATAATGAATATCTTATGTTTAGTACTAAAATTCATATTTTACTACTATTAAAGTTGCAATTTGTGAAATAAATTTTATGCTGCAGCTGTTGTATGAGTATTATGCACAATAAATCAAATTCTAAAAGAAATCGTGTTTGCTAATAGTTTTCTGTTTAAGTTTATTTATACATTATTACTGTTTTTGGTTGGCGTTGGCCGTTGTCTACTCCCACTTACTATTTTCATTCCTACGGTATAGCCTCCATTTTTCTCAAACTTAAACAAATTAATAAAATTCAAATATGCTCCTAGTGCCAATTTTCTAGTCTCATGGTACTAAATAAAGCTAGGCACCGCCACCGCTGTAAAATGTCATCGAGAAAAATAATAAATATATATTGTACTTGCTATGGCAAAACACCAAGATGTAGTATATCTCATAGCATATACATACAGTAATGGTTCAAAATGTCACGCTTTCATTTTTAGATAAAATCTATATTTTCTGCAACATGATTTTTGCTGGGAAACATCTTTTAGTTTATTTATACATGAGCCATTCTAAAAAGGTGCGGCAATCCAGAGAACCAACATTTATTTTTGACATAATGGAAAGTTTATCGAAAATTCACTATGATGCAGGAGAGAATCGAGAATCAAAAATTTAAATTACAAGAAATGCAAGGTTTTCAATATAGACCCACAATATGAGAACAAAATATTCGATTTAATAGTTACATATGTTGCAGTCGTATTCATATAACAGTAAGTATGTTGAACCCCAGAATGAGAAAATTGAAATCAATTATATACTTCCTTACCTTTAAAGCAATTACCCCTCGCAATTTTTTGTATTCTCTTCAGGTTGAAATTAATACAGTCAACAAGATACGTCGAAGAAGTTTACAACTTTCTTCTACAAGAACTTCATAATTGAAATTTTGCAATTATTGCTCATTGATACAGACACAGAACAGCATGCTCGAAACAACGAGGTAACAAGATATATGAGCGTGATTATAACTGATGAGAAAATCAACACGAGACCTTAGTGTTGTCGAAGAAGAACAAGAAAGCACACTTGTCAAGAATTGAAAAAATAGCTCGTGCAATTTTTGCAATTCCTGACACTGCAGCTGCATGTGAAAGAGTGATCCTCTAGTGGCCTAATAACTTCTTAAAAAAATTTTCATTGATCATAATAAACATTAATTACTAAATTTTTCTTCATGAGAACTATAATTTTGTGAAAAAACTATTAACTTAAAATTGTTTTATTTGCCAACGCCACGGGCAAAAAATTATGAGCACACCGCCGCGACGTGATTATTTAACTTCGCCTAGCTCTAGTACTAGGTGACTCTTAATAAACCCATAATTTCACAAAATGTATGTATGTGTTTATCTTCATCTTCAGGAAACAGCTTGGGAAACAACAGTATACCTTCAGTTCAATGAAGTCTCAAAGTTCTACAATAATTGTGAGGAGATTCATCACAAAATTTAGTAAAAAAACCTGTCAAAGTCAATAGAAATCTTTATTCAAGGAAAGGTATTGTAACTACCGAAATAAATTTTCCACCATAAAAGGTGAAAATAGCATCTTGCAAAAGGATGGAACGATTGCTCATACTTCAATTTAAACAAACGATGTTATTGTGTCAAATTCTCCCGAAGAAGCCCTGGTATGAATATATAACAGAACATATTTGGGCTCATAGCAAATTAACACTTTGCGACAATCGTCCATGAAATATGGAGGAATATGGAGGCAGGTGTGTGGAGAATTTTATGTTTCATTAAAAAAAATTTAATGTTTTACTACCATAATCAGTGCACGCAATGCACTCATTGCTAAAGCCAATTCTCCTCCAAAATATTGAAAAGTAATAAATAAATTCAGAGTACTTGAGTTGTATATGATCACAAACCTTAAAATGATATTTCAATAACAAACGCATTGTCTTATATTGAAATATTTGATTTGGATTTTGGCGTTCATAGCTATTTGTATTGTTTCACTGTTGAAAATTTGCTAAGTAGTTTTTCGCAATGCAAGTGAAATATACAATAACTTGTTCGAAATTCAAAAAAATTTTTATTGCCAATTAAGATAAAACAACATCAAATGAAAAATCAATTTGCTTTTCGAATCTTTATTGCCGGCACGCTTTATCTTTACAAAAATGCACGCTTACGAATGATAAATTTCATTTCAGAAGTAATGAAATCATTCTACAATTCCAATTTAGTATTTATAATAATCAATAAACTATCATATTCAAAGCTTTCCGAACTCTGTTTTTAGTATCTCGAAGACTCGTTTTTTCTTCACCTTCAACGTCAGAATCATTTCCACCTGGTGTCGTTACAGCTCGTTCCCATTCTCAGTGTTTCCGGTCACCTGCAAATTCCCCAATAATGTGTTCCTCATCAGTGCCTGATTGCCTCAGTTCACAAACGCCTCAGTCTCTGTAAGCTTCAAGCGTTCATTTTGTTAGCTTTAAAGTGAATTTTCACAGAGCGGCGTTGCAAATTCTTGGGGCGAACATTACGCCTGGACTGTTTTTAAATTAAAGGAGCACAACCATTTTTCAATGTCATTTGGCTGAATTTCGACACAAATTACTCCAATTAGTACGCGATTCGTTTCATTTGTATTTTTAGGTCTAGTTTTGGAAACAGAAATGGGCCTGCCCCAGTAAACATAGAACTGTTGTAACGACGTCGTTGAACCACATAATAACGGCACTAAAACGACATTACAAAACAACGTCTTTTCACAATAAAACGACAAACTATCAGCAAAAATGCAGTTTTTAAAAAATGTATCTTCAAATTGTCATAATACTAAAATTATTGATATTTTTAAATATTTTTTGCTAGACGGAATTATACACCGCCGCTAATCCGCACTATAAACGCCACTTACACAATTCAACGCCTATTAAACGCCAATATACCCCAAAAACGACGTCGTTACAACAGTTCTATGTTTACTGGGTGGGGCCTTTAACTAAAATGTCTAAAAATTTACAGCTTTGAATTTATGTTCATATATAGAAAGAGAACTTTAATTCCAAGCAAGTGCTCTAGCTCCCAGACAACAATCCGGATTAGTTTGAAAATTCATTGGGATCTATGTTAGATCAATGCCATTATGTTTTGAGAAATCCTGTTGAAAAACGAACAGACAGAACAATAGAGGTGAAATCAATACCACCTTGAAGGAGGTAGTGAGAATAATTGAAGTAAAATCATACTACAAGTTTCTCTTTTCCAAATGTTTTACAATATTTGCACAGAAATAAGTGTTCTGGTACATTTGCAATGTGCGGTTATACAGACTTCCAAAAAATCCGATAATAAGTTAATGCAATTTCAATCATTTTTTTATTAATTGTTTGAAATAAATTTGAATGCATGCATTGTCTATTCACTATTACTAAGAAACAAATAATCAATGACTATTCTAAATTGAGTGTTTCAGTATTGCAAAAATAATTCAAACTAAAAGGGCTTAATAAAAAATCAATATATTTACAATTTTTACATATTTTTAAAGCTTTCATTGAGTACATTTTTTTGAATATTCATACTAATGGAATATTAGTTTCTAAAATAGTCTTAGGCATGGATTATTTAAGTTATTTTCATCTGAAGCAGTCATTTTAAGAGGGATTTCATTCTAGTAAATCTATAGATTTTTAGTAAATAAGCTTTTTTCTATATAAATGCATCAACACATTTCAATGTGTTATCAAAAAAGGATTTGAAATGTTCAGCCTACTCTTAGGGAAAAATCCCACTACTGATTGTTTTCTAGGATCACTCCCAAAGTTAATTTGATATTCCTACGGAGTGTGAGAAATATCAGACAACAATGACATTTCTGAATACAAGGGGAGGATTGTATGCTGATATTTCAATTGAATGAGGTGAAGTGTGAATGCGGGAAAAACAATAAGGAAAACAAATTGCTTAAATTATTCTATTTTAAGGTCCATCCTAATTGTCTAGACTGCTCACTCGACATTAGTAAATTATTCATTCAAAATGTAGAATAATGGTAATTTAAATAAAATTCCACAGAACTTCATTTCGACCGGACTGTCGACAATTTGTTTCCGTCATCTCCGATTTTAGTCCAATAAAATGTCATAGAATAATAAAAGTGAGAAAGGCATATAGCCTTTCAGTTTAATTTTTGCTTTGAAGAAAACTTGCTACTAAACTCAAAAATATATACAGCTGCATAGTTCTGTCGACTCGGTTGAATACGTACTAATTTATATAAGTTATAAAGACGTTAAGAGAAACCCAAACCTTTTAACTTAATACAATAACAAAGTTCACAATTGTGGCAATACCTCAAGGAAGTTAATGGCACTTATTCCCAGAAAAGTTTTTTCCTATGTTTAACATCATCATTAATTGCAATCGCAGATGCTTACATATCTCTTATTCCAGAAGAATGTGTTCTAAGCGTTTAAAATAAAGTAATACTACATTTTGCAATAAATAATTTTGAGATTAGTCATGTTATGGAAATAAAAAAAATTGTGAGAAGCCTTTTTTCAAAATTTTAGGGGATAAAATTGGGGAAGTTGTATTTTTACAGTATATATTAACGAACGTTTTCTGGTTGCTAAGATTGAAACGGCTTGGTTGTAACAAAAAAGAAATACTAATTCCAAGTAATGCTCCAGTTTTGCCTACTTTGCTTTATTGCTGTACTGTATTGGGAGGAGCTTCTAAATATTTATTAAATCGCATCGATAATGTCCAGGAGAAAACCTTGCGTTTTGGAATAATTTTGAATTAAAAACAAATGATGGCTATTTTTAAACTTCTCAATCAGATCACATGTACAAAGGTAATTAAAGAAATATAATCTTAATGTGATATGCACAATTGTGCTCTCGTGATTTCCACCTGCAGTGAAATCTAGTTCTAGACAAGCATTATGCATTTTCCATATAGGATTTTAAAGGTTTTTTATAGTTAACATGTGTTTTCGTAAAAGCAGATTTATCTATTTTTAATCAGGAGATATTACTAATATTATTTTTATTATCTAACATTAATATTGTAATTATTATTTGTATTATTAAATTAAGAATTTAAGTGAAATTGCTCTTAGGTTGGGATTCAAGGGGATCTGGGTTATACTTCAACTCTCTAACTTAAAGACAATTGTCTATAATTGAGAGAATTTTGAAGATTACAAAATGAAGAATTTGAATGAAATATTTTAAGTCATGCTACTGGGCACGTTTTGTATATACAATAGACAAAATAATTGGTAACATATGGGGATGTTATAACTTATAAGAATTTATTCGAAAAAATGTAGTATTTGGTTGAAATTAATATTTAGTATAAAATGCAAAATGAAACTACTTGTTGATATTCATTTTTGCATGTCATTGACATTTTGTAGATATCGCATGAAGTGTTTATATGAGAGTTGTAACTCATTTAGTTATATATTTGCATTCCTTGGGTAACTTTATTTTTCTTATGATCAGTGTACTTTTGATTACTTTACTTTGGTGTAAAAGTAGTCATTATCTACAATGAGATAATGCCTACAGTGTCGACCTTTGAATTTACAATTTACTGCACTCTAAATATATTCTTTGAGTGCAAACGTTTATCTGAATTGCTTTTTTCTATGGATGGACAGTTTAAAACGTTCTCTTCGGTTATATATTGAAAGGAATGTATTGAAATGTGGAATTGATATATTTATCAAAATAATTTGTCTATCATGCCTTTTGTAGATGCTTTCAAGTGTTTACATTCAAGGCTTTGTTCCCAATTTCAAAGGTACCAGTGCTGTTACTTCAATTAAAATATTGAGAAAAATTAAAAAGATTACTTATATGCCTTTTAATGTTCACTTTAAAATGTAAATAATATACTCTTCCACTAACAAAAACGCTTCTTTGTTTAGGTTTAGACACTACTATCACGTGAATATGACACAGATTAATACAATAATATCAATTCATATAAAATATATTCTAAATATATAATTTAAATCTCAATTATTATTTTGGGATATGTCAATTTGAATTATTAATATACACCTTAAAACAACTAACACTAATTCGAGAAAAATACACCTTTTAAGCTCATTAGTTTAATCACATTTAAAAGTTTGAATGAAATACAAACACTTTCCATAAATATACTGTTACCTTATTTACTCTTAATTCTGCCAAAGTTTCAAAAAAGAAGTCAAAAGCTTCATCAGTGATTTGGATTGATCTGCACTACTTTTCAATACCCAATAATATATTGGGTCGATATAAGCAGACTTAAAAATGCTTATTTTATACGGATATGGTTTTAGGAATATTTTTGCGAGTAAATATCGATTCTTGTTCAATTTTACAAAGCAAAGTTATATCTTAATATTGTTCAACACTTATCCATCTTCACCAGATATGCATGCCAATATAGCTCGTTTATTCAACATTATTGAAAATTAATTCTCTATTAATTTCTAGTGAAAATTTAATCAACATTAAGTTTTCTAAAAATTTAGCTGTTTAAATATTTTTTGAAAACTGAAATTCTTAAAGAGAAGTTTTTCGACATATCAGAGTTCAATTTTTAGTTCTTCCATATTTTTATTTGTACATATAAATTTCTGATATATCTGGAATAAAACAAACCTCTGATATACAACATAATCAAATGTTTATATAAAGAGTGGGAGGAATTTTTCCAGCTTAGTCCTACTTGGTAAAGTACACTTGGTGACAGTAAAAACCTTTATACATCATAACTCTTAACACTGTCCAATTGGGTACATTATATGTTCAAACTCAATTGCACATGGAAAATAACAGCCAAAATCTAATTGGAATTATTATGAATAAAGCATTGGATTTTCAATTGCTTAAATTTAAATAATACATATTCATTTAATAATTAAAATATTATAATATATTATATATGTTTTAGTAAATGTGAGAATAGATAGCTCATTATCCCATGAAAAATGTATTTAATGAGAAAAGTCAATATTGGGCAAAGACAACATGTCCTTCGAAAGTTTCCAGCCAAATCGATTAAATTGATTGCCCTGTTGCGATATTGAAGGAAAACTTTGAATATTTAATCCCAAGACTGTCAGATATGTATTGTATAAAATTACAAGGAATAAACTTCCTTCATTGACTCTTCAATTTTTATTTCCATCTATAGTTTCAACGTTGCCTGTATTACATGATCGTGTTAATACAAAAAATTAATATTTAGAGTTACTCGTACCCCACCAGGATGTGTAAATAGTCTGCCTTTGAACAAATCTGCTGACAAGTTTCGAAATGGAAGGGTTTCATTCAAAGATGTTGATCAATCCCGAAGCACACCGGCACTAGCATCAAAATCACCTACATATAATGTTAACATAAACAGGTAAATGGATTGAATGTTAACGTTCTAGTAGAACATCAGACGAATGTAAACATTATTTAATCATATTCACGGCCTTTTAAAATATAGCTTGCGACAGTGGCCTAGTTACCCCCACCCCCAAATTGAAACCAGCCCTCTACCAGAGAGAATAGTAAGTTAGTTTATTAAACTCTGCAATAAATTTGTTATATATTATTTGTGCGCCTCTGGCCTCTGAACTCAGTTGAAAACTAATGCTCCACAGTGATGTCGATGAGATATTAATCACTGAAATAACGTTAAGCAATTGTTTTGTTTTCCTGATCTTGGCCTTATATTTTAGAAGTCCATTATCGAACAACTGAAATAACCAATTTTTTAGACAATAAATTGTATAACCTAGAAATATAATTAATTTATATTCCTGTAGATGAATGAAAAATTATTGATATACTTTTTAAGAATTTTATCAAATTTGATGATGGGTCTTAAAAGGCAAATTTAAAATGGAACACTATGAAATGGTGCAAAAGTGCAATATATTTTTTTGAAAGGGGCATTGTTCAGCTGTGATGCATAATATTAACTTTAAAAATCCCGGTATCCTTTTAAAAGGACAAATCTTTACAAAAAAATTCTCCAAGACCAATAGAAAATTTAGAAAATGTGAAGCATAGAAAAATCTTTTAGTGTAAATGCGTAAATGTAATGTTGAAAATTGTATTAGAGTGTATTGCTGTTTCTAAAGTTCTTTTAAAATTTAGATTTTCTAAAAAAATTTCAAATTCTCTCCATACAAAATGTTAGGTTAAACATAAGGTTTAAAAATTTTTTGAGGATCAATCAAATTTTTCAGAAATCGCTCAAAAGCCTTAAGATTAAAAACATCTAAGATTGTCAACCTTAAAGAAAAGTGTATCGACTTAATTGTAGTACTATATTGCATTTCAAATTTAAGTCACATTATCGATGATTAGTAATTATTTTGAATTTGAAAAACATTAATATGCATTAACTTTAAAATATTCCACATTTTACATAATGTGTAAATAGTTGATAATTATGGATTTATTGTAAAACTTAGGTTACATTCAAATTATGGTAAAACATTTTCAAATTATGTTTAGTAATTTTACAATTAATAGGAACCAAAGCCAGAGTAAAACACAAAAAGAAATACATTTGCTGACATAGCAAATGTTCAAACTTTGTATGACATAAAATGTACAAAAATTCTGACGCCATTATGTTGACAAGGAGCAGGCAGTGTGAATCAATTACATGATCTCTGTGCAACGCTTTTATTTTCTTCAGGATACTAAATTTTATGACTTCAAACAGCATTATTTTCATGAGCATAGAAACAAATAGACATTTAAATTATAACTATGTTATTCTCAATTAACAATTCTATTGATTTCAAATGTTGTCAGCATTCAACTTAAAGTAGTCAGAACTTTACTTAGTTACTACTTCACAATAACCATGACACAAGTCTGTTATGTTTTCAGATAATTACAAAAACAATTTTAGCTTTTGAAAATTGCAAGTGATTTCATAATATTCAATTTCAATTCGTTTTTTAATGATTCTAACGCTCAAATTGCAAAAAAAAATAAAAAATATGCAAAATAAAGCTTATATTTATTCAAGCAATACTCAAAATAAAAAGATGTAGTCAGGATTCTTAAACGGGAGAAAGCTATATATGCATTTCTTTAAAAAACTTTTTGGTAGAAAAACAAAAATTTGAATAATATTGTCAATAGTGATTATCTTAGTCAATTTATAATACCTAATCCAGATGGAAGAAAAATTTTATGAACACTTCAATGAAGCAAGTTCAATGAACATCTAAGCAGATATAGGCTTTAAGAACTGTCTCTCTCTGCTACCTAAATTGATTCTGATCAGATTTGAAACAGAGTCACCAGGTCTGCGAAGCGCCGAGTCAGGGATTTGTTGACGGGTCAGCCAAGTTAAAGGATCAAACACATTTATATAAACAAAAGGGGCTCATCTGAATAAAGTCAGGCTTATTATTAGGAAATCATTGAATTGCCCAATTTTCAGTGTGCTCTAAATAATTTAATGGTTTCAAAAGTTTCTTTATGTTGACTTTCGTTTGCTCCATAATAGAGCACTTGCTTAATGTCGAAATTGAATCCCAATATTCAGACAAAGTATTTGTAAATTCGAGTCCGAATTCCGATCCAAAATATAAATTAGTTTCATATCAAAAACTTTAGCTATTTATTCAAAAATAAAATAATTCAAATGAGAATGGGATTGACGTCTTTCATGCAAAGTGTTAGCTGCAAGACTTCATTTTAATTAAGAAATTTCAAGTATTCCACCTGAATTTTCCCCAACTGCACTGTACTAAGATTTTAATTTGAATCTAACATAGAATCGGATTTGATTTCGTGTATTTGTAAGTCCCCATTTTGTAATTGGCTAATATTAAATTGAAATCAAGTTTTCAAAATTCAATTAAAATCTAGGTCTAAGTTTTTGATAAAAAAACAAACTGACATGTTAAAATTGGACTTGCTAGCAATTTTATTACGTAAAAAGTACTTTGATAGTTTACTATTTCACAGCGTTAATTAGAAACATGTTTTCATAATGCGCGGTGAAACATTAGAATTTGTAATGTATTCATGTCAATGTCTATGCAAGTATTCTTTTACAGCAAATCTCCCTCCAAGCAACGTTCTAAATTCTAAGCAATTGGCCATTCGGGTAATTGATTTTGCAATTGTACCGGATAATGTCGGGTCACAAGGTCAAATCTTATCCTGATCACATGGGTTTCATCTCTGATTCTGATTAACCATACAGACTGATAATATAGATGAGATACAGTCTGCAAAGCTCAGCTCCTGAATTGGCCGGGTACATTAGTCACTGATCATAATCTTTCTAGGCCTACCTTGATTACAGATTTGTATAATAATAGTTTAAAATAATATTTAAATGTGTTTATAACATTGCTAATGTGATAATATTTGTGATGTTATTTAACATAATCACTTTTACTAAATGGAAGGCTTTGTAATTGCTAATAAATGGGTGCATCTTGAAAATATAAACAATGGGAAACCATCAAACACCCGCGACCTGAATTTGTTAAAAGAAAATAATGGAAAGTCATTTGCTAATGAGACTAATTGTAGAAATTTGCTGAATGTATTAAAGAATTAAAAGGTGTTTTCTTTTAATCAAAACTACAGTCACATTTTAGAAACAAGTATTTACCTGAAAATATAATCAATTTAAATTATGTAATTATATTTTTTTCACTCGCTTTTAGTTCTTATTCATTTTCATCCCCTAAGAAGAGCGCCAATGAACAATCGTCATGTAAAGCTGGTAGGTTTTTACACAATATTTTTTACTATAGGCATGGCTCATGACATATAGTGCGACCTACCTACGTTTGCTAGTATATTGAGATAGTAAAGTCAATGATTATCAGAATTTGCCTGGCCTGGCGGCCTACGTCTTTCTATTATCTCTATATGTCTCTAATCGTTCTTGATCGCTGAATACAATCACTATTAAAATTTGACAAGTAAGCAGCAGGAGTCAACTTTATCACTCAATCAACATTCATTTGAACGATGTATTTTAACACAATTTTTTTGATCAGAAAATGTTTTCTTCCCTAAAATAATAAAAATTCATTCCGCTTTCAAATCTTTAAATATTAAATTTAGGTTCTGGCTTGGCCTGCCCAGACTAGTCAAGCCAACTTCCAAAACTGGAAGGAATACATATTTTACAAAACATAGAAGAGCAAAATTTATGCCCACCTAAAAAAGAAAATATGTTATAATAGGCTATAATATGTCGCTGGAATTTGAATGTAAATACTTTCCATCAAATTCGTCGATAAATCAAAAATTCACAGTAAATAATTTTAGACCCTTTGTTTTCAAACCCAATTGGGACAAACGACATGAAGATATCAGAAAACCACGTGCTGAAAGATTGTGATTTGTTCGTCTATTATCAAATAGGTTTGCTCGTTTCTACTGTATATAATTGTTATTGATAGCACTATTGTAAGAAATTCTATTCTTAACGCTGATAATGTTGTTCAATGGCATACAAAACTTTCATTATTGATTTAATACGCTTAATAGCATCGTGGATAAAGTACATGAAGCATAATTCATATCCTGATTGATGGGAGTTGGTTTTGGTTAAATATGAGACTGGATAGTGTACTCACATACTATTAAATAAACATGATTGCGCGCTGATAATTGATGAAACCTGGATTCGATTGAAATTATAGCGAGACCATAATAATTTTCTAAATCAATTATAATCACCAGCAAACTAATTGATTAATGGGTTGCTTCAATCATCAATCAAAGGCATTGATATTCCACAAAATCTTTATTCAGAAACACAATTTTGTTCATAGTGACACGTTCCAATGAAGACGTCTAGTTGTTACTGATGTTTCCAGCTGTTGAAAGCTCTTTCTTCCAATTCAGTTCTAAAGGCGTATCCACATTATATTCCACTATATTCCAGAATATAGTAAAAAAAATTTCAATGATGGATTTTCCTGACTGACCTCACAAATAAATTAATCTAAGAAAAATATTTTTTAACAAAAACCAACAATTAACACCACAGGCAATGAGATGCACCGTTAGCATCTGTAAACAGTCACATTGTGACTGGCTTACAGTTGCTTATCTTTGAGGGCCTCCGAAATTAATAAATGCTAACAAAAATTGTCCGGATGTAATGCTGTAGCTCTGCAGACAGTATCTCCTCTAGCTGAAAACCTATCTACGTAGTGCCATGTGCAATGGAATTGCGTTGATGAAGGCAAATTACTACATGCTGCCTGATATACAAGTCATCATTGACATATATTCTGCAATAAAATCCACATGGAATGGTACTGAGAGATATTCTTTCTGACTGATCACAGAACGCATTTGGACTTATAATTCTACATCTTATGTGCCCTAAGACTTAAAAGTTTTCTCATAGTTTTCTAAAGTGGATGTACCATATTACTGTAAATAATTAAACGCTTGTATTGCATAACAATAATTCTGTGTGTGTGTGTGTGTGCGTGTGTTGGGTCAAGGTTTGTGCATTAGAAGTAGCTCCAAATTGCATTTGAGAGCTTGTATTCTTAAAAAATTGTCTTGTCAATGCCCTCAGACCTCCTAATTGTGTTTTGTGCCTTCGACACACGCACTACATTAGACGATAAGCTATCATTATGGAATTGGAATACAGTCAAAAATTAAACTTGGATCCACCTCCGCAATCTTTTAGCATAAATCATTTTATGAATCATTATATGTCAAAATTTTACCTCACGATACCACAGATTGACTTATTAATTACCAATATCCTAGTCTATTAGCGCAAACACACGCACATATTTGATCGATTTATGGTAACAACCATTTAAAAATACAACGAGTAAGTGCATCTTTATAATGGTGTGTTCATTATAAAACTACGAAAATTTCTTTTCACTCATTGCCTGATGCTTTAAGGAGTGCTAGATTTACACTTAAGTTTTGAACACTATATGGCTTACCCCACATTATGTCAAATCTACATATTGCCTTGCTATCGTATCTGTCAATAACAATTATAACTTGTTTTAAACCAATGTGCAAAAGGGTCACTGCCGATTTTGTTTGTTGACATCTAAATCGATGTGGTAAATGATAGGCATCAGTGGCGTACGCAGGGGGGAGACATGGTGGAATGCCCCCCTCAGGTTTCCAAATTTGATTTTGACTGGTTAAATCAAAACATTTTTCGTAAACATTGAAAAATTTAAAATCTAGGATCGTGAAATGCATTTTTAGGGTCTATTTTCTCAAAATTTTCAAAAATGTTCAGAAAAATTTTCGTCAGAAAATCCTGCGTACGCCCCTGATAGGCATGCGTAAATATATCTTGAATTACAATTCACGGTGAGTAAATATCACACGTTTCTTACCAATTTCTAATAGAAATGTTTACTTCCATTTAAGTTTCATAAAAAATAGTCTACATAGATTTATTAGTGTGTAAATAAAAGTTTAGAATAGAAAATGCTTTGATTGCTCATAAAACCTAACAAAGGCTTTTTGCTCTTCGTATCGCTGTATCAAAATCCTAATAATTACATATATTTCCACAATACGTTCACTTTTTGATCATTGTCTGACTCTATTTGTAAACATTCCAGAATATTAGAATAAACATTTACAAACAGAAGTTATAGACCTCAATGAATTACACTAAATTCGAATTTTACTGGAAACTTAAATTTACTTTGATAATAGCATAAATTAATTTCAAACTTATTTCCATCTACAATAAATTGATCCCTAATATACTAACATAAGCATATGGCAAGATTTTCAAACATATCATACAAGTCTATTAAAAATTTTGAAAGCTCTGTATATGAAGTCAGATAAATTTTCTTACCTATTATGGTGAAAAATTTGCTAAAAATCACTTCTGTGTCTAAGACAATCTAAAGTCCATGCAACGACTTAAATGTGTAAGTGAAAGAGGGTACAATTCTCGATCGTGTAATGTTATCACACTTTGATATCTTTATTACTTTGTCAGAAAGAAACACCTATGATAATTTGGGTTCAGTTAGAATTCGCGTCGAATTGAATTCATTCACTGTTTTATAAATGTGCAGATAAAGGTCATGAAAACTTGATTCTGCTAACATTTTTAACATTGGTAATACATTTAGGCGACAGAAGTCACAGATATTAACAAAAATAATTCTTCATTTAGGAAAAGGAAATTTTGGCGTTGTAATGTATGGCGTTTTAAAAGACGCAGATCAAGAACAGGCCGTTGCCGTAAAGGTGTTAAAATCTGTTTGTTCAAAGCAAAAAGCTGATCCAGTAAGTAATCATTCATGGATGTTTCTGAAGTTTTTTATAAAAAGTTGCATCAATTTTCTCCATTAACAATGGAACCCCCAAATGAGTAAATTGACTCAAAATTGGAATGTTTTAGTATAGTTGATAACAACTGTCAAACAGTAAAGACCATTGAAACTTAAATTTGGCACTTCTCTCTCTCTCTCTTGATTTCAAATATAAAGCTAGGAAATTGAATCATTTATAAAATATAGTTTCTGCAAATAATTTTTATCACGTCATCTCTAACTCATTCGATTAAATGTAAATAATAAAATATTTTTGTAAGAGGTAATGAATGAATAATTATGCAACAGTCTAAGAATATTCACATCCTGCCATATATTATGTAGTATACTATAGACTACTTACTGATAATTTGAAAACGAGATGAAATTGTATGTCGATTAAAACGTTTAAGAAGATAATTTGGTTGAGACAGCTAAACTTTGTGCCATATTGTTCTTTTATTTCTCTTTTGCAAATTTATCAAAATATTACGTATTATGATTTTTTATTACATCAAACTAAACTATTGAAGCAAATGTGGAATTTTAAGTATGAATTAATAGGATAAACTCAAGATATTATTAATATTTCTGAAAAATTGTATGGGCTATATATATATATATATATATGTATATATATATATTGTAAATGATATATATATATATATATATATATTGTAAATGGCACACTTCAATAACATCTCACTTAAAGTATTGATTCTTGTTTATATTTCTAGTTTTGCACCGTCTTTGATGACATATGTTTACATTTTCATCACATAAATGCAAATGAATTTCATTAAGTGCTCTTAGAAAAAGCTTTAAGCATTTACTAGAGTACTAGAGTAACAGTCAAATTTGGATTTGTTGTTTATTGTTGACTATTAGAAATAAGCTATGCACACCAGAGCTGTAAGTGACCCACGCGGGTCGTGGCGTATGGGTCCCTGGATTATCTTTTAACGTGGTTTAGTGTGGGTCGTGGGTCAGTAGAGTTGACCCGCTTGCAACACTGATATATATATATA
>CABFPE010000221.1:262688-275726 GCA_900660155.1 Hofstenia miamia | reverse complement strand
GAACAATTTATATTGATGAATTTGTACATTTTTATAAAAAACTGTTTCTTTATTAACTCAATTAATTGTTTTTTTAATATATTCATTTCTGTACTCATATATAAAACACTAAAAAGCTCAGTTGCGAACTATGCAATTTTAGAAGTTAGGATCTGTTTCCCACCGGTTGTATACCGGTCAGGTTGGTATCCCTAAGGCACAGACAGGTTGACCGGCCTGTCAATCGGCATGAAAATTAAGAAGTGCCTGTTGGGTTGGATTACTATTTTTCGACCGTTTTCACCGATGATTCAGACAACCGATTCGTGAGAAGAACTTTTAAGTTTAAATGAAAAGCATAGTCACACAAATGACGTGTTTATATTGCGGTTTACGTAATTGTTGAGTTTGTTGAGAAATCCCATTAAAACACTTAGGAGGTTATTCTACAATAAAAGAATCTAATTAAAACATCTCGTTTATACTAGGGAGGGGCTTAATAATTGATTTTGAAAGAGGCCCTGAAATTTAATGCTACTAAAAAATAAAAAGAGTTTTAATTCGACCCTCCGGAATTAACAACTCAAAACTTGGGGGTAACATTCAGTTTGGAGTTATAAAATCAAAGTTTCTGGGAATGAAGTATTTGATGTCGTTTAAAATTGTGTAGTTTTCTGATGGGCATGTGAGTACATTACTTTCAATTGCATTTACATCATAATAGGCGAAAAATATGGCTATTTTAGCTTTTGAACACAGATGCTGTTCTAGCAGAATTTGCGTTCAACAACTGACAACCAGCTGTCAGAAAGACGTGATTTACTTATAAAGCATTATCCGTTTGTATTTTGCCCATGTAACAATTTCTTTTCTAAGCAGGAGTAAAGGCTTTTACCAATAATTTTTTCCTATGGAAAATTATACAATCATTCTATTACAGACATGGCTTGGTGAAATTAAGCAAGTTATAACTTTGTATCGGAGATATTTGAATATTTTATGTGCATAAAGTCATGGAATCTTCATCTGCACGATCTTACTACTCTCGTCAGAAAGCTCAAAAAGATATCAAAGGTTTGATTTATGCGGAAGCCGAGACCTTTCCACTAGGTCATTTGCCAACATGCCGTGATGCGAATCTATGTGCGATCTTTCTTTTGCGACCAGAAAGATGTGGTAAAGTTCAAAAACAGTGGAAACGGCTACTTATTTAGTGGCATGTGCTTTAGTAGATCATTGAACATACTGTAATGCTTACACCATTGGTCTCAAGCATGTTAAAAGCCATATTTTAAACTGTATGATGAGTTTAATGAGTAATTTGAATATGCAAAAAAACCTTTTATAGCAAACCGGAGAAGCAAACCATGTTTGATGACTTCAACAACAGAATGCTTTCTTTATTTGATGTCTTTTGTGAGTACAATGAAAGGAGGAAGGCCCTTAAAAAAGTTTTATAAAATCAAAATGGATGAAGAAACACTGTTTCTGGAAAATCAACGGGGAAAGAAGAAAATGTACAGTACTCAAGCAATAGAAAGAAGTTGACAAAATAAAATGGAACGAAAAAATATGGAGGAGAAAGCAATGGAGGCAATGAAACAGATGGAAAGGACAGAATAGAGAATGAAATGCAGATGGTGGAAGACGATGACATTCTATGCGATGATTGTGTTGAAGATGAAGTATGGCATGCTGAAAGTGATGAAGAGGAAATCACCACTCAAAGTAGTAAAAAGAAAATTATGCACTGTTATAGAAGCGGAGGCAGATAGTATCCCCAAGCAATTCAGACATATTAGAACATGTATCAATTCGGTACGACCAACGTTCTATAGAACAATCGATGTTCTCTTTAGCAACTTTCACTGTTCTAAGACCCAGTCTGTTGCAGCAGTTATTGAGACTGGAAAGATCATGTTTGATCGATACAACGAAGTATCACGATGATGACCCATCTGAAATTGATTTAGACAAGGCGATCCATGCCATGGGACTATCACGTTTTATTGAAGAGTAGTGATGCTGTCATCATGCCACACAGATGGCTCAATTATTCAAGGCAATGGTGGTTGCATTGTTCAAGGTATAACTATTAACGGCAAATACAGACGACTGCCTGCTCTCCCTATTAGCAGTAAATGTAGGTAAAACCTTGCTCTTTTTAAAGAACAATACTCACGGTTCTCCCCACACTAAGTGGAATACCTATGAAAACAATCTTTGGGAAGATATCATTCCAGATGACAGACACTACAACTCATAATTTGCAAGTGGATGATATGGTTGCAACAGATCTTGGAACTGAACATATTCCCAAACATTTCTTGTCAAATTTATCCGTGGTTAATGCTTAACAGAAAAATTCTTGAAGTGTTCCTTAAAGTTGAAAAATGCTTGTGTTCACAAAAGATTTATTCATGTTTTCTTTGTAAATGCAACTACTAGTCACGGCACAGTCTTTGAGCAATACATTAACTGGAGCGAGAGAGAGAGAGAGGGAGAGAAAAAGGGAGAGAGAGAGAGGGAGAGGCCAATCTATTTTCTAGTTGCCTTTCAGGGTGGTTAATCTCTGCTAGATATTTGATTCCATAACCTTGTGCATTTACTTGAACTTCGTGAGTAAGTCAAGTTGGGAAGAATTATCTTGAAAGCTCGTCTTTGGATATGCTCGATACTTTCAGATTGAGAGAGAGAGAAAAAGTAAGTACGTGATGCATAAGTGGTGAAGATTATTCTAAGAGGGATCGAATAAGAGATGTTGTATAAATTTGATATAAGTGAGGGATCTGAACACCACAGCGTTTAAGGAGGCGTTAGAAATGCAAACATTTAGCTGATTTTTTCACAAGGTAATCAGTATTAGCTCCACTTTTAAGGTCACTCTGAATAATGACTCCCATAAGCTTTGCCTGATCAACTCTTTCAATTTCCTGGCCATCGACAGAAATCTTGGCAGGTATCTCGAATCTTGGAACTACGCAAAAAAATTTAGTTTATTTATCTCTCCAAAAAAACAAGGCACAATCCTGGAAGATGGCTTTAACAGATTTGTTGCATCAGACTTCTTAGATGTTTCACGTCCAGTGAAGAGCGCTTTAAAAATATTCAAAGCTGGCCAAACGTTGCTTGATGGATTGCATGAACACATTACTGCCCATAAAACTCGTGTTGTTGAATTGCTTCAACATATTTGTAGATTTGGTAATTATGAAAAGAACCACCCATGCTGCTGAGCAAAATCAACACATTTCAAATAGATCAAGCTCCTGTCAAAGAGGTGTGGCGGAAATGAACTATCAGCTGAAAGAAATGGATAAAATGAAACTTACAACGAAACAAGCACTGCGAGTTCAAACTTCTATACGAAAAAATTAACATTTTTAGACAACATGGTGGTCCCTTCACATCTGTAGATGAAAGTAATAACTTCTGGTTGGAGCATTCTCTTGACACAAAAGGAGAGTTTTTGTATAGCCATATCAGTTATGTAAGAAATACAAGCTTGCCACTTCTAAAAAAAGTGAAATATTTCGACTGGTGAGACAACACAAGAAGTTACCACTTGAGACATATTATGAGAATTTAAATATCTATTTTAGTAAATTCCACTGCCCATCGAATCTTACTTGCGATGATTTCGACAGAGCATTACAGAACATTGCTTCAAACATCTGATGCTTTTTTCGCTCAGCTGTGCTATAGTTTATAGCGGCCTCACATTTTTTACAGTGATGTTAAAGTTTACAAGGCAGATTTTTCTTAAAGCTGGATACTTCTTGGCACGCCTTGCATTAATTATCACTTGTAATGTGGATTATATCGTGCAACAAATCTTTCTAATTGTATCATTTCTGTTTCTATCACCAGGTTATGCACTTATTGTAAGTAAGTAAGTAAGTAAACTTATTATTATGATAATCATCATAACATTAAGATATGAATAAAGGAGAGTTCACGATTTCAGGAATCGGCTGGGGAAGAGGGAGAGTTCTTTAGAGCTGGTCGTTTTCCTTACTGACGGTATTCTGTGTCGTAGCTTTGTCATTGCATACTCTGTTCGCTGCGGAACGTATTTATGCAGTGGATGCTTTACGCCCATGCGTTGGATTTGACTGTATAGCCTTCGGTCTGATATACGAATGTTCTCTTATTGGAATGTAGTTTGATATGATTCCCAAGCGCATGGCTTTCTTCTGTACTCCATAAATCTTTTCAAGAATCGTCTTAGCCGCCCCTCCCCACACGCTGCATCCGTAAGTGATAATACTGACCACAATAGACTTGTAGATCAATTGTAACTCAGCTGAGGTATAACCCAGCTTCTTCAACTTCAGCAGCAGGAACACTGTAGAGCCTCAATATGTTGTCTGAAGCTAGGTTTCTCATCAATAATAACTCCGAGAACTTTCATAGCTGCGACTTTGTCAAAAATAGCTTCAGGGGTATAGGAACTAAGGGTGAAGACTAATTCGTGCGTCTTATTATTGTTGAAGAACAAGTTTTTCGAAGCATATTGGCGCTGTAAAGAGTCAAGAATTTGATCAGCTCTATCTCCTGAATCTGCTGAACCCGGAATTACTGGGCTATTATCGTCGGCAAAGGTCGTCAAAGAATAATTCATTACTACTGGTGAGTCCCTCACTATGTCATCTGTTGCTGTGTTGAAGAGAACCGGGCCACTGACGGTTCCCTGCGATACTCCGAGATTTGTTGTGCGTAGCTCCGAGTCCACACCATTGAGAGTTGTGTACTGTGATCGCCCGGTCAAGAAACTGCTATACAGCCTGATTACATTAGCGTCAATTGCTGGCACAATGCTCTTGAGCCCCGCGATTATTGCTGTCTGTCGGACTGTATCGAAGGCTTTGCTCATATCAAGGGTAATTAACCGAGCGTAGTCATATTTCCGCCTATAGTCATAGATTTGGTTGAGCATCACCAGGAGTGCACAAGAAGTTGACATATGCTTTCGGAATCCAAATTGATTTATAGGTGCGTATTCATTATATGATCTTGAAACAAACCTGTCAATTACTATTCGCTCAAAAACTCGCGACAAAATTGGAGTTACTGATTCCCCTCTGAAGTCCGTTGCATTGACAAACATTATCACACTGGATATGCTGTTTTATGGTTACCTCAAACTATTGCCCTGTATATTAGGACACGACTTTTAGGCAGGCCCGTGGCTCGCATTTGCAATTTAAAGGGGGGGGGCGATGGCCCCGCAAAGTTGAATAAATTAATCATAGTTTTACTCATATAAAATAGTTTCACTTTTTCATTGAACGGCATTAGTATTTGACATACTTTAACTAAAATATATTTACTCTAACTGCAAGATTTTAGCACTTTTTGACATTTCTTTGTGGATAGGTAAATGAGAAAATGTACACATTTTCTGTAGGCATACATCTGTTTTTACTAACACTAAAATACCTTTGTATTGCAATGCATTTTCAATGAATTTATTGCAATTATGTGCTTTTATTGTACCCAAATCAACATTTTCCTACACGAATTCGTATGAAAAAATAATGTCGCATTTCTGAGGTTTTTTAAAGTAATCTAAAAACTTTACATTCTCAAGCTGTTGAAGACCTATAACAAAAAAGCCAGGGGCCTTTTTGACCTATGATCATTTTCATGATTTTGTGCCCCCTCTATTTATACACATCTCACAGACGTTAACTGCTACAAAATTTTCGTTAATAAATTTCAATATGCCCCTTCCCACCAGATATTTCTAGATCCTGCCTGCACTGTACCAAGATTCGAATTTTCCAATTCAACATAGATTTAGAATGTTTGCATGACCCTACTATATATTATAGAATTTGATGTGATTTCTTTTAAAAATAAATTATATTCTTCAAACTTAGACATTAAAACTATAAAAATGTGCTTACTAATATTGGCTTATAAAATAAGATTTGCTCGCTTCCTCTATTTCAGACCGCCACACACAACCAGCAAATTATGGGGAAATATATACAAAACCTATTTCTAAAAAATTCTCTATTTAACTAAAAAAAAGTAAAGCTAGAACGTAGATCTATTTTTAAAATATACAAAATTAATTAAAGTGTTCCGATTCTCTAAAAAATAATTCACACAACTGTATTTAAACTTCCCCAAAATGGTCTGTAAAAGCATATATAGGCATCTTTTAAAAAACGATATTTGTATGTGAATTTTTTGTCTCTGTTTTTTATTTGGACCGCTTTATCCTTAATACTTTTAAACAACATCTCTCGTTGAGAATCATTTTTGGAGCCAAGATCTTCTAACATTTCTGATATTCCATCACAAGGAACCACTTCAGGAAGGTTGTAACCATCTGCTTCTCCTAGAATAGAAAAATAAATGTTAATGAATCAAAATATTGATGAAAACATACCCACTCGATCTGCCATACTGTCAAAATATATCCATTGATCCTCATCATTAGCATTCTTAACCTTGACAAAACAGATGTAGTGACTAGTTTCAATGCAGAGAACCGCATACAATTCCATCTTTAGACTTTCATCAATTGCTCTATTGGAGATTGCGCGCAAAACATGATTTTGACGAGAGTCATGAACCTAAAAACAATAATTCACAAAATTCATAAACAAAAATCAACGTGCGTGAATAAATTGTTTCAGTTAAAAATATAATAAGCGAGAATTATAGATGTGTAGTAATTATGAGAATACTGCGATAATCAGAAATTCGTTGCATGACAATTTGCTCATTTTATCAAAATTTGGGAAAGATTGACACACCATAGGAATTTTTAGGCTAACGTACAAGAACCAGGGCTTAATAAAACTGTTTCTATTTTATCCTACTGTATTAAACGAATAAAAGACCAATCTTTTGTTTCACGTTTTGCAACAAACTAAATAATTTTTCTAGCTAAACATTAGGATATTGAAAAAACCGCTCCAACTTGCCCCGGTCTCACCTACTGCGTACAAAATTTTCAAAAATCATTTATTAATTTACTCATTTGTCAACTGCAAATAACATATTAAACGAGGTGAGCATTTGAGACGTATGTTCAGTGGGTCACGAGTTGCGAGGGCTTTCTTATGAAATTTTTAATAGAATCAAGTAAATACAAATTTGTTGAAATTAAACGTGAATGAGAGATATGATTTTACAGCATCGGTAAAAGGTGTACAAATTAGCGTTGGGATTCGGAATAGATTATCATGATACAAGAAGACTCAAATTTTCTTAGTTTTAAAAAGTATAGAAAAGGCGATTAAACCTCGATTTTTTAAAAGTAAACGAATTTATTGATTCTTCACACATTTATAAATTAAAAAAATACTACATACCGTTTTAGCGCAATCGTCGCAATAGGTGACATTTATGTCTTCAAAAACATCCTCTTCTTTAAATAGATAACACTGTTTACACTCATAGGAAGAAATTTCACCACAAATTGAACAAGGTTTGGTGCCTAAGTAAATAAATACAGAACTCAAAGCGCAAAGAAATACAAAATACAAACACTTTAAATTTTCGTTTTTCACAAAATTCGAATGTCTAATTACATTGATGTACATATCTTGAACTAAAAAATCATAAGAAATAGTACACAATTATAAGCCCTGCAGCGTAACCCTTAACAGCCCAAGATCAAACACACATTACTTAGGGCCAATGTTGGTCATTTTGACCGACCTACAATATATTTGAACGTTTCTGGTTTTGAGAGATATTTTTCCATTCTTTATGCTTATAGTTTTTTTAGTAATGCATATTTCATACAATATAATGAGCTATTCGATAATATAGAAGACATAAGGAAATCAAAATCAATTAATTTTTTTTACATGTTTTGCAGTCATTAACCTTCTAACGGTAATGAAAAAAAATCACACTAACGGCAAATGGGGTCATATGCTGACCCCATGGGTTCTAACGTCAATTATTCCTTATTTGTAGGCAAAATTGTGTCTTCTGTAGATTGCTATTGTAATAAACGATGTACCAGTATGCCTTAGCACATACATTTATGCCACACACGCTGACTTTATGCATGTTGCTGAATGTGTAAAGTGCAAGTGGTCATAACGTCGAATGGGGTCATAGACTGACCCACGCATGTACACTGTAAAGTATAATAACAATTATCTCCATAGATATATCCAAACAATCAGGTATCCGATAGTAAGAGCTAATTAGCTGCAACCGGTACCAGTAGGCCTACTATATGAGTTCATATTGCACTGTGATACGGTACAGGCATGGACAAAATGCGCTCAGCTGTAACTAGCCTAGTGCAAAGACATTATATACCGGTACGTTGTAGCTCCGTTTTCCTTTCAGAACTAATAGGCCTAAACATTTTGAATTGTTTACGTTTTGAATCCCACATAAGCTTATTGTCTATAGTTAAAACACATTAAATTATGTAATCTAAAAAAATAAGTTTTGTTTATAAATTCAAAGACACATCATGTGATTTCCATGAGCAGTCAAGGACATAGTCACAGAAAATATGATCCTTGCAGATAAAAGCAGCACAAACACTGCACCTTATTGTAGCTTTCCTGTCCAAATTCCTTGGGCATGATTTGCACCGTCCANAAGAACACGCGTCAGTAACTGGAAACGATAAAGCTTGATCGTCTCAAAAAATATTCTTCGTCCATGAGTAGTATCCCACAAGCTTTCTATGGCTTCGTGATTAGATCGAAAGACTCCGGCAAGAATTATCAATCCTATATATGCCTTTACTTCGCAATCATCAGTGTCATTCCAATTGCTCGAAAAGAGTCGTCTTCCTTCTTTATTTGAATTAGAAACAATAATTTCAATCATATCCTTCGTGATAAATAAGTCGAAGACATCCAAAATAGTCAGCACCTTCACCTTCGTTTGATTTGGTACACCAGGTGGTCGATGCATTACGTTTAGACGTCGAGCCTGTCGAAGAAGTGACGGATCAAGAGACCATTCTTCTCCATTTTTACCAATCAACAATGATGGAATAGATGTTGTAGGCGCATCATTTTCATCAGCAGGGGCGATGTCAGGCAAATCAGCATCCGTAGGAACAATATCAGCATTATCTTCGTCGTCGTTGTCATCGCTGGCATCGTCGTGTAAATTAGTACTGATGGGATCACTGTCAAGATTGTCTATTTCGGAATCATCACTCTCGTCGTCAATAGAATAATCACTGTCGTCATTTGAAGTGTCACCAATTCCTTGAAACAAAGAACGTACTGCCTCTGCAGCAGCTCGACGCTTTGGCCGTGAAGACATCAGTACACTCGACGCTTTGGCCGTGAAGACATCAGTACAATGGAAGTCGAATTGATCGGAGCAGCAGTCGACAGGAAGTAAATCGCGAAAGATTACGCTGACTCGCGCTTCAGAGTGTTGTTCGAAGTCTGTGATTGGACCCTTGAAGCAATCGACTTCAAGGTCACTTGTCAGATGATCATATGCCACTGCACTCTCACTCTGTCTGCGCAAGAAATCACGCGACGACTGATGAATCATCATTCGTCAGCTTATGAGTCATGCATTGGAGTCTGCAAAACCTAGTTTCATCAAAGCAAACAAGAGACAACATTGTTTCAAGAAACAACAATCTTATGCATATATCTATGACCCAACGATGTCTATATTAAGCTTATTTGTTCGATATGTCAAGTAAATGTTGGCTGTATCAAAATAGTCGCTGCTAACAATATACATGGTCATGATAAGTACACTGCAGACTTTCGTAAATTGGAATTTTGGACGGGGTCAGCATATGACCCCACATTTCCGTAAGTGTATTTTTTCTAAATTTGAAGCTGATGAGCGATGTAGATAAACACAGCGATAATCCAAACAGCACTTATTTTGACCTCAACATATTTTGAGAATTGTCACAAGCAGTTAGCCATAGCCAGTCATATCTACTTGATAAAAATTATCATGAAAAATGATGTGGGGTCATACGCTGACCCCAATTACCGTTAGAAGGTTAATGAAGGTTTACGATTATCCTGTACATAAACTGCACGTAACAGAATCAATGTTTATTGCAGCACGTAAATAATGTTTGTTATTCCCTAAGAATTTGGATCTAAAATAAGATAATAACCTAGTAGCTATCCAGCTGTTTCATGGCACTTGTTATGATGTAAAACAAATCAATGGGAAAGCTAAACTGGCAAAAACTCCTATACATAAACCTATCCTAAGGACACACTTCTATAGAAGTATTTGCCAAATGACGATTTCAAGGTGCAATGGCACCATCCAAACTCCCGCTAATTGCCAGTTGGGACCCTGAGAACTACTCTGTGCCTGAATGTTTAGGTTTCTTTCAACATTAATGATCAAACCTGATATAATACAAATATAAGTCAAAGTAATTTAATTAATCAACTGATTTAACTTTTGCACCATAGTTATAATTAAATTTGCAACCAAACAACAAGTATCTGTTTCTTGATGATCTCTGTTTTGACTATGTAAAGTTTGTCTGCTAATTTCCATAATGTATCTATTAATTAGCTTAGCATTTTTTACTTTAAATATTTGTTGTCAAAACACTTTGCCCACATGTACTAATACCTTAATTGCTCTTGGTTTACAAGTAGGAATCAATCAAAAATAATGAAATTTAATCACAAACACCTTTTCATTATTTTTTCTATTTTTATCTTCTATTAGTCACTACCTTGGGCCAATTATGCCACACAACCACCTAATAAGCGAGAAAGGTGAGAAAATACCCCATGTCAAATCACTGAGAGGGCAAACACAAGGAAAGTTTATGTTGGCTATTGTGATTAATACTAATAAGCACATTTTTAGACTCAGAAGCATGTGTGGAATTCATAGGAAAAATAGGTGATAAATGGTGTGCACTCTGATCACCAATAGAAGAACTTGAGAAATTAGGCTGACAGCATTACAATCCCAGAAGCCATGAATTATGCAACACAACAGATTTTTTCTTGACTTAAGTACTGGTAGGCATGTTTACTTTCTTCTTTGATTGCTATTGGCAGTATGGGATGTCCTTTCCTATCTACATTGATCTCTGGAAGCTGCTCCGATGGGTTGTGTGATAGAAATTCAAATTTCACACAGTGCTGTTCAGAAATCTGCATTGGTATGTAGTGTTGCTTTTTTCTATATTGTTCAGTTCCATTGGTACCTGTCAGTGCACTTAGCAAAGGTCAATTGCTGTGAAATACTACCTGTTTTGTGCTGTATTGTACAGTGTATCTTTGATTTGTGGTAGCAGGTATGCATCTCTTTTGTGATGTTGTTGAGATTTCTGAAATTGATATGCAATTGATCTTTTTTCCATGTTTCACAAAATCTATGTGTGCTGCATATGGATTTTCACTTGACCATATGATACCATTGCTGAGTAGTTTTTGTAGTATGTTGTTGTACTCTTCCTTTATATGCATCAGTACTTTTCATACTGGCAGTGGTATGGGCTCATTCACTGTGGTCACAATTTTTTGGGTTCCCCTACCCCCTTTTTGCACACTTATCACTCCAAAATTATATATTCATGTGTGTTTCTTCAGGATGTTTTTTAGTCACTCTTTTCGACTCTTTTAGTCACATATAATTGGGATTTTCTTTTGGTTGTCAGTTCCTTCTGCCTCAAACAAGTTTGTTTTTCATCATATACTTTCTTTCTATTTTCAAAACTAACTTGTCACTAGCTGCTCCATTAACAAGTTAAGATATTTAAAACATTGCCATTACCAAAAAACTATTGGCATTCAAATTACTTAATTAAACAAATAGCAGCTTCCTAACCTATGATTTAGATAAGATAACTAAAATAATAAATGGTCTCATTATTGGTCACTTTATAGTGAACAATTTAGATCTAAAAAGTTTAAGATATATCCTACGTTTGGCTAACTAGCCATTTCTGAATTCTTATCAAGTACATGATGGAAAGCAATTGATAGTAAGCTAAACAGGAGATGAAAAACTCTTAGCTGTACAGCTAACCTAAATGCATTTCATAAATCAGGGGCAAGGTACATTGAATTGTTCCTATCATGGGATCCTGACTGCTACTCTGCACAAACCATTTAGCTAGACATTTCTATTGAATAATCAAACTATAATAAAAGCAAAATAAGAATTCAAAAGAATATACTTCATCAATTGTCACATTGTTTTCTCTCTATTTATACTTTTAATAAAATAGAGTACCTGTTGATTTAAATTTTAAATTACTAAGACACTTCTGCCTAGTTGACTAAAAATAAGGAGAAGTGATTTTGCCCTCAAACTTCTGCCAAATTCATTTATCAGCAAGTACTTGCTCATGCAATTTTATATTTGAATTATGAATCTTGGTTAGCAAAATATCATCATGTAAGTTGCTTAATTAATATTTTAATTGAAAATAGTTTCATCATGTTTAGACATATTTGTCAAAATGCTTCTAGTTGTTTTCATTAATCTATAAGAAATTTCTCATGATGAAGATTCTAAACTGCTCTACATGCAAGTTATCTATTAATGCGGAACGTTACTTTGAATGTTTCAGGTGCATGAAATGATTACACCTCACTAAAAGATGTTCAGAATTCTCAACAGCATGCATTGAATCATTAATGCAGTACCATAAGCACTTTCTAACCTTATGTAATGATTGTGTAGACAATAGGCATCAATTTTTTCGAACTCAATCTCCAACTGATAGTCTTGTAAGATCACTTTCTGATAACATTGACCTTTTGAAAGAGAATTTAAAGTCTTTGAGGAATGAACTAAAGACCTTTCATGCTAATATGGAACGTAATTTTACAAATTTTAACGAAAAATTCGAAAATTCCGCTTCTAAAAATGATGAATCCCACAAAATGAAGGTGATTATTTTGGGTGTCCCTGAACCGGAAGGGATTTTATTCATGACAGAGATAAATTAAAAGATATTTTTAAGCATATCAAAGTTGAACTTACACATACGATCGAATTTTGGAGAATAGGAAAACCCAATCGTTCAAGACCGAGACCGATTGGTATAAATACGCAAAGTGTTTGGATTAAACGTATTATTTTGGC
>CABFPE010000221.1:219244-261688 GCA_900660155.1 Hofstenia miamia | reverse complement strand
ATATATATATATAGTACTATTAAATGAGAATCGAATTAAATGCATAGTGGGTAGTCATTTAGAGAGCTTCTAATCTCGAACTTTAAACATAAAAATTAGATCTTTAATTACTATACCCTAATTAGGATTTTGTTAGTTACAATTTGTGAATTTCAATTTGAATACTTCAATTGATAAATTTCGAAACTATTGCTTTTTGGGCATTCACCTTATTCACTATCAATATATATAACAAATGCTGATCAACTCAATGTGAATGTATTTTGAAATTTTTAGAGTGAGTAATACGTGATCCTGAGCATCGTCTAATAGAAATAGTCAAATTTCAGTCTTAAATGTTCAACTTTTACAATTTTTAGGGAATGCCATTTTCGGAGACCTGTTGCTGCAGATTTGTAATGCTATTGACAAAGTTTACATACTATTAAGTGTGCGCTGAATGTTTCTATGTCAAACAAATTTTTAATTTTCGGATTTCATCAATATTTACTGTTTTTAAGGCAACAAATGCAAAAACTCAATTATTGCTCATGTTACAAAACAGTTTCATTTATTAAAAGGAGTTTTTATTAAATTTAGTTCAATTTTATATTTATGCTGCAGGTTATAGAGCAGTTGTGAAACCATATATAAATTTTTTTATTTTCAATCTAATCAATTTATTTATTGTATATTGCAAGCAATCTATCATTACTATCATTATAAATATATATATATATATATATATGTACATATATGTATATTTTGTCCGGTACTGTATATTACCAGTTTTACATCCAGGCCGGGCTTTTGTATGGGCCTACCCGGTCTCACATATTTAAAGAATGTAAATGGGCGGGTCAGACTGGGCATAAATTGTTATTTTGAAGGCCTAATGATCATTTTCACTAATACTTGAAACCTAACAGAAGTTTTCAGAATTAGTAGGCGTTCTCAGTTACATGAATCATAATATGAAGCTGCTTTTATTTATTTACTCATTGTTTTTTAAATTCTATGGTTGAAATATAAAAGCATTTCTGGCCAGGGCGGGATTTAATATTGGTGAATAGAGATGGTCTAGGCTTTAAAATGCATGGGCCAATAAAATTACAGTATGTTTGCAACACTGATATATATATATATATATATATATATATATATATAAAACGATATTAAAAGAAAATTCTAAATTTCACTTATAATTTGAAAGCTAATGAATTAAGTGTGAATTCGATCGAAGCATAATTTGCCTAGATATTTACGATTATTCTTCAAAATATAGGCTCAAGTCAGTAGTGGGTTGAAAAACGAAATTTTAAAATAATAAAGTATTCCTTTCATATCCTATGCATATTTAAAACACTTTCCTACATGTAGTTTTAATTTGGAAGGCAATGCACTACTTGTGAAGTTGATAAGATCATTATTGGCTAATATATTTACAATTTATAGAAAAAGATTTTTTGACCATTTTTTAAAAATGTTCAATATCCCACATTCTATTGTCTGGTTTATCTATTACACTATACCTGTATAATTAAGGCCACAAAAATGCTGCCACTGGTAAAATTGGAAAATTTTGAAAAATTATATTTTGAAAAACCATTATGTCTTAAATTATTATGATAGATTATACAATTTTAAGCTATTCAGCTTTCATTAGAACTCTTTGACTCCATTACCTAAGAAGGTAAATTAGTTTAAATAATAAATTTTACACATAATTTGGTTTAGAAAATTTTTTGAAATTAATTTTAAGACCTAATCCATTAAAAATGTGGTATTAGAATGAGTTTTTGAGCTTTTATCTTAAAATTTTCAAAGTGATAAAAATTGAGTTAGTAACTACCTGTATTTACATTATTGAAATTCAATAAAATTAAAAATTATAATGCTTAACATATTAATGAATTTTTTAAATTTTTTGTTGAGATTGTGTTTCCAGCAGTTATTTTCAATACTTCATACAGTGAATATAATGATTTTTGTTTAAAAAGAATTTCAATTTTTTCTCTTTCAATTGGCCTTGGTTTTTCCAGGTATTACATTATTTGCTTATTTCTACATATTACTTATTGATAATTAACTTATTCTTTGTAAGAATGATGTAATCTGTCATTTGAAGTACAAATTAGCTAATAAATTTTAATTTATAGAAAGTAATTTTTTGAAAATTTTTTCAATTTTCTACATTTTATGGCCTTGGTTTATCTATGACACTATATCTGTATACCCAGGGCCACTAAAATGCTGTGATTGATAAAATTGAAAAAATTAAAAAATATATTTTTTTGTTAAACCATTATGACTTGATTTATTTTGATATATCATACAATTTTAAACAATCATCCCTCATTAGAAATCTATTACACTAATACCTAAAAAGTATCTTGGTTTGAAAAAAAATAATCACAAAAATTTTGTTTAAGAAAAATTTGAATTTTATTTTTTATGACCTAATTGATTGGAAACAAGTTTTGAGATTGAGTTTTTAATCTTTCATTTTAAAATTTTCAAAATGATAGAAATTGAGTTAGTAAACTACGTGTTTTTACATTATTGAAATTCAATAAAATTAAAAAATGTAATGCTTAATACCTTCATGAATTTTTCAACTGCTTTGCTGAAATTTTGTTTCTAGCATTTAATTTCAATACTCCATACAGTAAATATAATAATATTTGTGTAAAATAAATTTCAATATTTTCACTTAAAATTGGCCTTGGTTTTTCCAGGTATTGCATTATTTCATTTTTTCTACAAATTATCTAGTGATAATTAACTTTTTCTTGATGAGAATGACAAAATATGTCATGTGAAGTACAAATTAACTAATAGCTCAAATTTAAAGGAAATAATTTTTTGAACAATTTTTAAAATTTTTATGTCCTACATTCTATGGCCTTGGGTTATCTATGAAACTATATTTGTAGATTGCTATTGTAATAAACGATGTACCAGTATGCCTTAGCACATACATGTATGCCACACACGCTGACTTTATGCGTGTTGCTGAATGTGTAAAGTGCAAGTGGTCATAACGTCGAATGGGGTCATAGGCTGACCCACGCATGTACACTGTAAAGTATAATAACAATTATCTCCATAGATATATCCAAACAATCAGGTATCTGATAGTAAGAGCTAATTAGCTGCAACCGGTACCAGTAGACCTACTATATGAGTTCATATTGCACTGTGATACGGTACAGGCATGGACAAATGCGCTCAGCTGTAACTAGCCTAGTGCAAAGACATTATATACCGGTACGTTGTAGCTCCGTTTTCCTTTCAGAACTAATAGGCCTAAACATTTTGAATTGTTTACGTTTTGAATCCCACATAAGCTTATTGTCTATAGTTAAAACACATTCAATTATATAATCTAAAAAAATAAGTTTTGTTTATAAATTCAAAGACACTTCATGTGATTGCAGACTCCATGAGCAGTCAAGGACATGAGTCACAGAAAATATTATCCTTGCAGATAAAAGTAGCACAAACACTGCACCTTATTGTAGCTTTCCTGTCCAAATTCCTTGGGCATGATTTGCACCGTCCACGCTTAGTTCCAGAATCCCCAGATGCATTCAGTTTTAATCTGGGTTGAGGAGGACTTTGGACTTGAGAGCGTCTTACGACGAAATCTTCAATCAATTGAGAGCCGAGATCAAAGAGAAACATGCGACGACGATGACTCTTGTTTTTGTTGTACTCAACCAAGGAGGTGTAAACAATAAATGAATTTACTGCAGTGGTGTCGATGATGAAGGAAAATACCACCATGGGCCATCGACGAGTCTTTCTCTTGCAGCTATATGTGCTGATGAGTTTGTCCAAGGTGTCGACCCCACCTTTTATGGAGTTATAGTGTTCCACAATTTCGGGTTTACCTCGATCTCCAATTTCCCTTCTCTGAGGTGCTGTGAGCTTAGGAGCAAAACCTGTTTACTCTTTCGTGAAGAAAAGGCGACTAAAGTTGCTTCCTGTTTGTAGAAGAACTTACACTCTCCTTCCTTCAAGTGCAGCTGGTTTGCCATTGGAGACAATTCTCTTCTGTGTTTTCGGATTGTCCCGACCATCGATAAATTGTTCCGTCGTAATTCTCTACATGTGTGGAGAGAAGTGTAGAAGTTATCAGTTGTGACATTCCTTCCGCTTCCTGATATAGGTTTTGTCAATTCAAGAACAACTTTTTGCGATAAATTATTGGTAACTTCATTACCCACTTTACCCAGATAAGGAATAATAGCAAGTGCGTGGAATGACGTGGAACAAGTCATGACAAAGAAATTGATCCCATATTTCGTAGGCTTTAGAGGCATGTATTGGCTAAATGAACAGCGTCCATGGAATGATATCAAGGATTCATCGATGGTGACACATTCATGAGGCACAAAGTGTTCAGGGAGTTTTCTTTGTAAAAGGTTCGAAGAAGTCACGAATAGGTGCAAACTTGTCACATCTTCTTCTAGCTGATCTAGTATCTTTGTCATCGAAACGAAGAACACGGGTCAGTAACTGGAAACAATAAAGCTTCATCGTCTCAAAAAATATTCTTCGTCCATGAGTGATATCCCACAAGCTTTCTATGGCTTCATGATTAGATCGAAAGACTCCGGCAAGAATTATCAATCCCATATATGCCTTTACTTCGCAATCATCAGTGTTGTTCCAATTGCTCGAAAAGAGTCGTCTTCCTTCTTTATTTGAATTAGAAACAATAATTTCAATCATATCCTTCGTGATAAATAAGTTGAAGACATCCAAAATACTCAGCACCTTCATCTTTGTTTGATTTGGTACACCAGGTGGTTGATGCATTACGTTTAGACGTCGAGCCTGTCGAAGAAGTGACGGATCAAGAGACCATTCTTCTCCATTTTTACCAATCAACAATGATGGAATAGATGTTGTAGGCGCATTATTTTCATCAGCAGGGGCGATGTCAGGCAAATCAGCATCCGTAGGAACAATATCAGCATTATCTTCATTGTCGTTGTCATCGCTGGCATCATCAGGTAAATTAGTACTGATGGGATCACTGTCAAGATTGTCTATTTCGGAATCGTCACTCTCATCATCAATAGAATAATCACTGTCGTCATTTGAAGTTTCACCAATTCCTTGAAACAAAGAACGTACTGCCTCTGCAGCAGCTCGACGCTTTGGCCACGAAGACATCAGTACAATGGAAGTCGAATTGATCGGAGCAGCAGTCGACAGGAAGTAAATCGCGAAAGATTGCAGTGACTGGTGCTTCAGAGTGCTGTTCGAAGTCTGTGATTGGACCCTTGAAGCAATCGACTTCAAGGTCACTTGTCAGATGATCATATGCCACTGCACTCTCACTCTGTCTGCGCAAGAAATCACGCGACGACTGATGAATCATCATTCGTCAGCTTATGAGTCATGCATTGGAGTCTGCAAAACCTAGTTTCATCAAAGCAAACAAGAGACAACATTGTTTCAAGAAACAACAATCTTATGCATATATCTATGACCCAACGATGTCTATATTAAGCTTATTTGTTCGATATGTCAAGTAAATGTTGGCTGTATCAAAATAGTCGCTGCTAACAATATACATGGTCATGATAAGTACACTGCAGACTTTCGTAAATTGGAATTTTGGACGGGGTCAGCATATGACCCCACATTTCCTTAAGTGTATTTTTTCTAAATTTGAAGCTGATGAGCGATGTAGATAAACACAGCGATAATCCAAACAGCACTTATTTTGACCTCAACATATTTTGAGAATTGTCACAAGCAGTTAGCCATAGCCAGTCATATTTACTTGATAAAAATTATCATGAAAAATGATGTGGGGTCATACGCTGACCCCAATTACCGTTAGAAGGTTAACATATTCAATAATGCAAGTATACAAATATAAAAAAAGGAGATAAGTTCCGTAACAGCATCACTGTCCATAACGTCTATCCCACCTCTAGAAGTTTCAAAGTTTCGAAAGGTGAATCGATGAATAAGGTTAAAATCAGTCGATCATCGTAAGCCAGTAAGCAAAATCTTTATTTTGTCATATGACAATTGATCAAATAATTTCGCAATCATTGCTTCAATAGCAAATTTTGCATTCTCGAACAAAAAAAATAGAATACCGAGACACCATGGTTAACCCACAATTAAACTTCTAACATTGGCCTGTTTAAGGGTTAATACAATGTCATGAAATTGCACAGTAGTAGAAAAAATACCAACCGGTAAGAACAAAATCATTCAAAATGTATGATGAAAAGGTTTGCTACGCGAGTGTGTAATGCGAACATATTTATATTTAAGAATGTGAAAATATAGACTATACCTAACTTTTTATATAAAAATATCCTTATACGTAACCGAGTATGAAAAATTAGCCAATAGAAGCAATTTCTAAGCAATTACCAACCTCGAAATCTGAACAATTTTGGATTTTGAAAACCAATCAATAAAATTTTGCGTTTCATGTATGTGCGTGTAAATAAAATTTCTAATTTAGTATGCATCAAGAATTTTCTAAAAATGTAAAGGAAACATATTTTTGAGTCCCTAATATCTCTTGGTGGAAAATAATCAAAACTTCGATCAGAAAAAACAATCTTAAGTTAGTTCAGTATTATAATATTGAACTACACCAATATGCTATACAGTATGACCTCATTATTCACGGGGGTTACGTTCCTTACCCCTCCGTGAATAGCGAAAAACCGCGAATATTGGATGCAGTTTTATAGCGTATATGTATGATATTATATACATTACCAAATGTTTCCCAAACACTCTAAAGATACTTCTGCTCATTAATACAGTAAAAATCTAACAGTATTGCATACGGTTATATATTTTACAATAATACATACGGTTATTTATTTCTCTGCAATGATCATAAAACAAATTTATAAGTCAATTTTATCTCGATCTTAACTTCCGTAGTTTTGCAGAACTTGATTTTGGACGAAAAGACGCTTCACTAACAAAGTTTTAAATGATGCAATTGAATAACTTTAAAAGCACATTTGGTTATCTCGTAATAGATTTGCACATATTGGAACTTTTCTTAACCCGCGAATATGCGGGGCCGCGAAAGGCGAACCGCGAATAGGCGAGGTCACACTGTATATTCTCAAAGAGGCTGGATCTTGTGGCATCTTCGCACAATACATATATTTTCTCCTCTTCTTCTACCCCTTCTGGTTCGTCATTAGAAGGTTGCAATGTTGTCTAACAGGATACAAGAAAAAAACCTGTTCCAAATGTTTTGCTGAGGGTGGGGTACAATATACTGAAAAAGACCTTCCGGAGAAATTCTATTGTCTCTAAGGCTATTGGTCATCATCAAGCAACAACTCTGTACATAGTTTCAGATCCATTCATAATTATAGACTAAAAAAATTGGCCCATATGTGCTTCAAGCATAATGCGAGCAATCAAATATTAGTGTAAATTCATAAATACTTAAAAAAGTACGATAAAATTGGAAATAATGCATAAAGTATAGTTAAAAAGTGGCACATTTATCGTTTTAAAATAGAGCATTTCAATAACATAAACGTGCAAAATACAATCGTGTAAAATTCGCATTTTTAGAGCGAAAATTGAGAGAAACTTTTTTATATTCCAAAAACGTATCTAAAAATAGCAACTGGCGTCAATCACTTCGTATTCGAATCAAAGCTCAACCTTAATAAAACTGCTTGTTCTAATTGACCAAATTTATTATAATCGATATTTAATATTTCATATTACGATTTACTATTTAAATGAAAACTAAAAGCAATACATGATTCGCAAATTCGCGATAAATCCAAAATTGAATCTGGTACCACTGCCTTGAACATCTTCATCCCACCTGACCGAGGAATTTGTACAATCAACTGTTTCGTATCCTAAATATGTTCAAAGGCATTACAAAGTGATATGAAAACTATGGCGTAAACAAACAATGTGTAATCGAGTACAAACATGGAAAGTAATTTGGAAACTCAATGATCGCTCGTTTCAAACCAATTGAATTCGTCGCGCATGTTCGAGAATCCTCACTAATCACTACTAGATAAGCAATTGCTAAGCTTAAAAGGCTTGGCTTTGCAATTGTTAAAAAATATGTTTTGCAATAGATGCTGAACGCAAAATGACAATGTTTAATAAAAGACATTTGGAAATACTTACAAACACTGACACCAGCCGAAGGTTGTTCATGACAAAAGACTGTATCAACAAATTAGACAAAAGCGGAATGGCTTCATCATTTTTAATTGATATAATCTGATGAGTATTCACACGTTCATATGTGTTTCGCATCACATCACTAAACGACAATGAAATAATACACAAGATTTTTTAGAAATAAAATTTAGAAGCAAAAACATAAAATTATCATGGGAATATATATTTTATGCGCTACATTGCTAGACCTAAGCGTTATTTTACAATTATATACTATAAATTGAATGTACGCAAAAATAGAATTAATTGCTATATTTGGTATTAACAATCATGATGAAAGATAACGATTGAAGTTTGTTGTGCATAGCATCTCACTAGAAAATCCTGTCATATTTCCTAGAATTGCATTAACACCATTATGCAATATAATCGGCGTTTACTTATTTTCTGTATTGAAAACTAAAAGAAATCAATTTTCATCAAAGCTGCTAAGAAATCTTCTAGTGAAATGTTAAGCTGGCTTCTGCTTGCACTAAACCTCAAATGGAAAATGAATTCAATAATTCGGCAAGCTCAAAGCTTTTTGTATAAATGCAGGCATGCACTAGATGTGGAGTGAATTTTCTCTAAATCCAGCAATAACTGGTACAAACAAAGATGAATTTCTGGTGTTACCGACTATTCTGGGACTTCCTGCAATCATTTTCTGGTCTTGAGAAATATGATTTTAGATGATACCAACTTATAATATATATATATATATATATATATAAACACAACATACTTATTAAGTTTCAGTTAAATTTTACATTTTAACCGAAATTTATAAGCAAGAATAAAAGTAAAATAGTGGGTAATATAAACCTGTTAATTTTTGTGAAAATAATAATTAACGAGTAATATATTATTTTTTAAAAAAACTTCTCAGTAAAGAGTAATATATTACTTTATTAAAGTAACATAGCCAACATTGTATATTATTCAACAAAGTATTTATTCGCTTTTGTGCATTGTAGGGGGTTTCTCCGCTTTGCTATGCCTACTTTTCTAGTTGTCTTGCACTTTTTGCGCAGCCTTAGCTTAAGCGAGCAATTCCATTTTCTTCCCAAAATGTATATTTCAATGTTATTCATCTCTAAGTTCAACTTCTCTGCCCTTTCAGAAGTAACAAATGAAGTTCAATTCCATTGAGTTTGGCAAGATTATCTACTTAGATAATGTTACCAATGCCGATGTTTCCAACTTATTCGATTATTTCCCAAACCAGCGATTCTAAAACTTATGCCCTGAAACAAAGACGCTGCTTCTAGCGATATGTTTGAAAATTAATTTGTATTTATGCTACTGTTCTTCCTACTAACATTTCGCAAGAGAAGCTTTTTGTTATTAGACAACTCACAAATTTGCACTGGTCTGGAGGCGGTCCGATTACTAGCGATCTTCATTTACTCTTCAATTCACAGTTCCTTTGAATTAACATAACTGAATTTATTTATACACTGTGTTCTCAACACGTTTTTCTGATTCTCATTAAATATCCCAAATACCGTAGAATTGGTTTATAACGACCTCTCTTGACGAGCAAAAACAAATTCTCCGATCAAATCATAACCTTTCCAATGTAATAAAATTGCTTTTATGAAGGAACATTGTTTAAAACGAACAAATTTGAGTGGTCACTGGAAGAGAATCGTTCTTTAATAATAGCATTTTGGCATTGCCAAAGTTTAATTTTATTTATCTTTACTTTCCATTTGTGTATCACTGAATAGTGCAGTTCCGTAAATTACTTCTCATTATGCGTATTCGTTAACTATACTTATATGTTGTAACATTACAATTTTGTTGTATCTTCTCTGGTTTTTATCACGATCAACGAAATCAAAACTAGATCGACAGGAAGTTTATACCGACAATTTTTATATATATGTATATATCCTTCAATGAGCGACGTGAAGCGCAATCTGGTTTGCAAGTAAGCACTCGATGTTATTTGAAAAACTCATACATTGTACATGTTCACCATCCCAAACGTCCTCTTTTAACAATCACTTAGGATTTACTGAAGGATTCAATTTTCACTTTGTTTGATTCAGGTGAATCCCTTTTTACACCATACGGCGATTTAAGTAAAATCTTGCCCCAATTCTTCACGTTTTACTTATTACTCCTTTTCGACAAAACTTATATCGCTTATTAAATAGCTTCTATGACTTGGATCTGCAACTTTTTTTACTTTTAGATACAAACCAAATTCAGCCAATAAGACCAAGACCCTCTAATCTTCACCAGAATAATTCATATGGCTAATTACACGCACATACATATAACCGTTGATATTAAAAATCTGAAAATCTCTGTCTAGGGAAATATTTATCAATAATTAGGACTTGTCGTTTTCTTATTTCACCATTCTCATTTGGTATTGTTTACGAAGTTGTAGAGTTAATGACTTGATTTTTATAAATATTGTACGTTTACGTTTGTCTTTTAAAGCAATATAGTAGATTTACAGCTAAATACAATATGAAAATGCATACAATATTCTTATTAACGGCTCAGTTTCGCATTTCTCGAAGAGAAAATTGAAAAGCTCCTCTGGATCTTTTTCATCAGCAGAGACTCCGGGTAAGTCGCTTTCAACAAAATTACGAAATTCCAACACACGATCAGCGCTCACGAAATGATCCCTAAATAAAGTTCATCGTTATTCATTTCCTAAACATTGCATTGCATGATCATGAAATTAAATGCATGTGGAGTACGAATTCTCTCAAAAGCAATAAGTAACCGCTGAACCTTCTCTACCATATTCCGTAGATTTACCACCAATTTCATAAGTTCTAGCAAATCTGTTGTTTGAACAAAAGCGAAGCTTAGAGAACAGCACTCATTTTCTGCAGAATTAAAATGATTGTAAAAAATAGTAACTTTCTATCTGAATTAACTTTAAAAGGACCCATCATATTTTAATGCAAGAGAACATAAACACTTATGTTAAAAACTGGGTTTATTTTAAATTGGAATACAGTGTGAGCATCAAAAATAAACTTTTTGCAAATTGTTGACAAACTAATTTATCAAAATTTCCAATTTTACAAAATGTAGACACATGTCCATTTGATTTGGAAGATTTATATTCAAAATATTAACCATCTAAATTGGTATTTTAAAATAGGAGTTGAATGTGAAAACTAAAATTAAAGACCAATTTTAGACACATTGTTTCTGAGTTGTACAATTTAAAAAAATAAAATTAATTCTATTCAATTTGGGCATTCTACCCCGGAAAGCATTCGATTACGACTACTGTTAAAGTGTAAAGTCCATGATATGAAACTTACTTTCTTAGAGGATTCACAATGTTTTCTCGCATCAACCTTTTCATTTGACTGACATACTTTTCATCATCATCATTGTGAGCTATCAGATTGTCAAAACTATCTTGCGAAGAAGAAAACATAGAAAAAAATAAACTATCAAGATAACAGGAATTGTGATGCCCTTGTATTCCAAAGGTACCATAGTACTTCGAATGGTATATGAGTGATGGAATAGGATCGCCGCAAACAATTTCAGAAGTTTTAGGAGGCTTTTTATGTAATGCTAAATTTAAATAAATTGATTAACATAATTTATAGGAAAGGAAACATACGAGATTTTTTTAAAGACGCATGACCTGACCCTACTCAATCCAGATTTAATCTTCCAACATTAACACATGACCCGACCCGACAGCACTCCCGGGTTAATTTGACTCAGATCCCACCCAGTAATAAACGTAGATGAGTTGACTTGAAGAAAATGACTCTATAGTGATACAATAAAAAAATTAAGTTAAAACTGAGAACAACTACTATTATAAACACATAAAATATTAACTAAAAATAGAAACTAGTCGTCTAATTAACTAGGTTACAGTATCTACTAACACTTATTGGAGTATTACAAAAGTCTGACCAATAAGCAATTTAAATTGTCAGATTAAACAATCTCGAATTATTTGATGTAAATATCGTGAAAAGTGTGTTATACGTTATAATGGACCTTGAGTGTATAAGGACAAGAAGTGTGCGATCGTTCAAATATAGTTTTCTACTCGACGAGTCCTAGTACATGCCAAACACGAACACCACACGAAATTTGTTTGAAAAGCCAACACGACCCGAACACGAATTTTCCGAAAAAACAAGGCGGCTGAACAAAAAAACGCGAATTTACCTTTCAGAAAAAAATTATTTAAAACAATTCACATTGCACAAAAAAACAACGAAGTGTTGCAAAATCGAAACAGTGCGAGTAGCTGTTATGTCAATGTCAGCTTTAAAGTTCAAATACTGGTAGACCAGACGCGGAATGGATGAAGAAAAGTTTGTCTAGATGTTGTCCGTGCAAGGCGCAAAGCTGTTTGTTAATTACAAACCCTGCATCAGAGAAAGCTCGTTCACTGCTAGCTGAACTAGCTGGATATTTGATGACCACCACTGCATAAGATCTGTCGATTTTTCAACACGAGGCTCGACCATTTATTTGTCCAATCATTCAGTTGCTAGCTGTCTTTGGCACTAACATCTAATATAGGACCATACAGATCATCTTCATTAGCCTCGCTGCTGGTGCAATTAGCCTCAATTTCCATAAAATTTTTGTTGGAAACTTCGAAACTGGCCATTCGCTGACGGACTCAAACCAATAACCGCTGGTAAGGTGCCCGGATGGGTGCGTGCTTGGCTCTTGGATAAAGCAAAAAAGCGAGGTAATGAAGTGGCTGTAGTCGTGTAATCCAGTTGATTTTCAGAAACTTGAGACCAACATCCTTAATCTTTTCAATGACATCCTCATCTGTGCCAGGCTGCGACTTCCTCTGCAGGACAGCGACGGAATACACGACATGGTGCAGTGTGATTTTGCGGTTTTCTTTCAGCTCATTGGACACTTCCTTGAAATAGTTCATTAGACCAGCTACCCTTGCTATCAGCGGTTTTTGATAGGCTCTAAGTGAACAAGATTCTCTGTCTCACCCAAATGTTGCAGCAGTTCATCCCAGCAATCAATAACACTGCGCAAAATAGTGTAAAAACCATGATAATTGAGAGGAGTGCCGTCTCTTTGATTTTCGTTCTTTAATTGAAAACAGTTAGTATTCTATTGATGCATGCCGTTGGGCAAAATCGCTGAATTGGCTACGCCATCAAAACGTTTTATAAGTATATTTACACTTTAAAACATTGATAAAGATCGTTGTTAATCTCATTTATAATTAGTTGAACAATAGGCATGAAGAGAACGTAAATTTTTTCTAAAAATATGAGGGGTGTTCAATAAGGTTTGAGACACCAAACAAATAAAAAAAATGTGATCGAGTTTAACAGGCTAAAAATGAAATATAAGTTTATATTCACTGAAGTGATTTTTGTTTAACTGGGTAGTGAGTGAAAGCAACCGTAACTGTTGAAACTTCCCGAAAATGGAGCTTAACAGACGACCCTCGTAGTTAATCACTTCAAGTACTTTAATACTAAATTTTCAACATTAAAGTCAAGCACGTTTGCTAATAGATGTGTCCTTGGCTCACGATTTCCAAATTTCATATTGGACTTGGAGTGAATTCTTCTTCACCAGTGCTGATTATAGCTATCGATAAATCATACAACTTGACCAAAATAAGAATTTATACTGTATTAATTATAATAGGTACCAAGTTGCCTAACATTTGTCACATTATATAATATATATATATATATATTGATAACTATCAGCTATGCAACACGCGTTGCGTTCCTATCCGTCCAAACGTCCGTGTATATATTGACAATATACGTTACAGATTTAACATGTTAATTCAAAAGAGCTGTTGTAAATGAGTACATAGTATTTTCCCATTGCCAAATTGTACAATACGCAGATAATACCATGATCTTTAATATAAATCCTTCAAAATTAGTGACTCTTCGTATGCTCACAAAAGACCTTATCAAAATTCAAGAATATCTTCAATGGATAAAATGTAATTTTTCCAATAAACTGCATAAATGATAAATTACAGTATAATAAAAATTGTAGCTCCTTTATCAACATTTCAAAAATTAAGAACAAGTATGGTGCACAAATGTTTTTTTAATGCTACATGTGAATTGCCATTGGTGTTAATGGATTTCACATTTAAGAGGCAGGATTTAAAAGAGTATTTCTTAACAATTACTGGTCCATCAAAGAAGTACTCACATAAATTTCGTGTTTCATAAAGCATAGCAATATATTTGCCTATTTATATATTTTTGTTTTCTTTTTGTAGTTTATAGTAGCTAATAAAGGTTTTAAAAAGTAAAGTATTCGAAAAAATTTAGGACCCGATAAAATAATTTGCTCCTTGGAAAAATCAAATTTAAGTATTACAGTAAACAGTTCTTAAAGCAAACAATGTTCATTATGTGAATGAAATACTTGGAGCGAGCAGAAATTTTTGAGAATTGCACCATTAATTCCTAACAAAAAATACCTTAAAAACAAAATGTAATTATATAAAATAATCTGCCTGCCCACATATGATTTTGGCAAAGCTTACACCACATTTCTATCTACATTACAGAGCTTCTTGTTGCAAACTGTGGAAGCTACTGTAACGATATGTTTTTTCGGCCGTTCAGAACTGGTAATGCCGTGGGTGTTTTTTCATTAGAATTAATCTAACGGTTTCTTTAAATTTGGTTTAGAAACTGATGGCAGTTTTCTTTCAAAGCATTTGCGCACAAGTTCAACATTGCAAGTGCAGGCATTGTGGATGTTCTTGATCAAACAGGACGAGAAGAATCTCAGAGTCACGTTCGTCTATCTCTGAATAATTCCATATCCAACAATAAATCTTAGCATTGCTGACAAAACTACCCTTTATAACTTAATGATCTGCACTTTTAAAATACCATACTAAGTTTCAATGTAGATCTAGAAGCAAATTTTTTTATTGTGTCCATTCGTTGCACTGCAATAAATTGTAAAAATAATAGCGCTCACAGAGACTAATATTTATACTAAATAATAGACATTGTCTCATTGACTGATGCATAATTGTCTGAGGTATTAGTAACCAACAATTATTTACAAAACATATATAAACGTAAAATGTAGTATTGAAATTCTTAAAACGTTCTGGTCTCCCCAAGTAAAAACAACAAATGTGGGAATAGCTGTTGAAAAATGCAAAATTTAGATTATTATTTAATATTTCGATTTTCCAATCGCTCCACAATTGCTTTAAACAATAAAAAATTCTACCATTGTCCTTACAACACATGTAAAACTTACAGTGTGGCTGGATTTGATTGAACTGTTGGAAATCAAGGGAATGTGTATTATCATTCAAAGAATTTGTAGATGTTTCAACAGATATTTCACATGCAACCAAATCCTCAGTGGTGAAAAGGGCATTTTTTGAATGGCCATCTTTGTCAAATCTTTTTATACCATCGTGAACGCCTGTGTGAAACGTAGAATTGCAATCAATGTATTCTTCAAACTAAAAAATATAATAATAATATAAATAGTAAAAATGGTAAATAGTTAGTTACGGAGTTCGCTAATACTGTTATTTACATAAATACTGTTACGATAAAAAGCAGGTTTTTTGTTAAAAATGTTTCTTTTTTTAAACTACAAATAGTCAAAAGTTATTCTATTCCGTATACAAAAATGCCATTCTCCGGCCTTTTCAACTCCAAACTTCCTACGAAAAGTACCTTAAGGCAACTCCAATGTTGAAAACTGCTTCTTCAGTTCAGCAGAAGATGACGACACTGCTAACAAATTTTAGGCTTTTCCATCACGCCATTGGTACTCTTCTCCGAAAATATACTTCATATAGAGTGAAGTGCGTAATATCGGGCATGCAGAATTATAAATTTGGCGCAAATAATTCATTGCCGATAAAATTTAAATGACGTCCATTTATTTTCCAACAAACCTGTGATGTAAGAAGTTTGCTGAAACGTTCACTGTTTTGGCAGCATATTGCATAGGGTGGTGATGGTGGTTGGACAATGCAGCTGCTTAGTGGATGCGATGTTTTCCTATGGTTAGTTCAAATAAGAAAAACCATTCGTTGAATGTTTGTGCATATTCATAGATTGTTCCTGAAATTTTTGCAAGTTTGGTCTAATGTTCGATGTATCGCATTGTGGTAATTCTGTTAAAATCAATTTGGTCTATTGTCCTGATTGGCTAACTAGTTCATGAGCTGATTCTCTTTTGGTTGAGGGAGCTACAGATTCGTCAGTTGAAAAAAGTGGCATTATTGTCTATTATATTCAATTCACAATTGAAATAGTGACTGAATTTGCAATTGATTTTAGTACTGGATTAGCAACTCAATGGGCTACGGAGCTCGTGACTGGATTTATTTGGCTGGCCATTGGATTTACTGTTGGCATTGTGTTGGGTTTTGTATCGAATTTGTTATTGGTGGTGTATTATTCAGTATGGTTTTTTAAACATTTCGTCCATTTGACTTCTCATCTGATGGTTTAAATTATTTAGAACTTACTCAAGTTATTTAGAACTTACTCAAGTTCCTCTTTAGTAACTTACTCGTCAATATGGCGTAATCGGTTTCTTCTCTTTTTGGTCTAAGCAACTAGGCACCTCACAAGTATATCTGATAAAAGATTAATGATCATTTTCTCTGAATGGAACTGGATTATTAGTATTTAACGCATTAAGACAATTACTAATTTTGCATCTTCTACTGAGACCTTATTTACTTAGCATGACTGCTCTAAGCGCGGCTAAGGAAACATTTTTGGATGGTATCCATTTGTTTTGGTATTTGAGTAACAAAAATTTGGTAATCTTTCTCTTATTCGTATTTCTCACGTGGGCTTCACATCTCGAAATTCAAGTGTATGGATTTTATCTTAGTATTATCTCGATTCTTCTTCATCATTAACTAAGAATTGTAGAACTTCAAGCGGTAATTCCTCAGCTTTTCTTGCAAGTATACAACTTCTTTATCTAACCCTAGTTCATGAGTCATACAAGATTTCTTCTGGGGAGTATTTTTTCTTTACAGGTATTTAATTCTATTCACATTGTTGGGTTTCATTTTGGTTAAATTTTGGACTACCGTTTCAATTAGCTCAATGGTATCTAACAATTCTCTCATGGTAAAGAACATTGTCTTGCAGACAGACTATCACGATGGTTTAGGTTGGAAATTTGTTTTCTGTTGAAAAAATTGATACAAGAACTAGAATAGACACGAACTCGCCTTTGCCTTCTCGTATTAATGTGTGGAGTTAGCATGCTATCATTAATAACTTGTTCTTCGTCAGTAGAGAAGTTAGAGGAACTATTTGTAACTGAGCTCGGCATTACAATGAAGCAAATACAATAATAAAGCAAAACAACTTTTAAACATGCAACAAAAAGGTTCACAAGAACATTTCTGCCTTCATAGATGCGTATGTATCTTCTGAAAAAGAAAGAGAAAAATGTTTTGGTTAGTACGAAAAGTCTGACTTGATGGTGGTAACTATAAACTGCAATAAAACAACAAACTAAAAGGACTCAACTCTTGACAATGTTATATATGCTCGAAATAAAAAATTTTACAATGAGAAAAACTAAAAATAAGAACATAAAACACTCGTAAAAAATAAATTTTCTGATGGTTTCAGGTCAAACTTTTTCCTCAGATCAACCAAAACAAGAAAAACAAAGAGTGGCTTCCCTGATTTCACTCACTTTTTTACAACACCAGAACTTTTCCAACAAAGTTGCTTAACTAAGAAAATTGTAATTCAATCACGTCAGTTTCACTATGTAGTATTTTCTTTGGTTGCACTAAACCTCTTAGTTGCTATTTCTCACCTCACATATGACAAAACCCTAATGCATTTTTGGCCTAGTATCATAAGTGCTCTTCATTTTGTACATAGAGAGAATGATGTTGCCAACTCTAGTTCCTAATTTCTAATCATCGTTTATACCTAGCCTTAGCCAAAGGACTACTCTGACCATACGAAGCTATTCAGGCCAGTACTTTTTTCAAACCTTATTTGGTAGAATTTACAAATGCTTCAATAACAATAAAATAATAGAATAGTTAAACTACGATAACAGTATAGCAAAACTAATTACAATTCCAAAATGTTTTCAGAGCAAACGTATTTATTTAAAACAAAACTTCGATCGCAAATGCTAGGAACAATGAGTGCAAAGGCGATGATACACTATCAAACCTTTGATCAAGCAAGCAATTATGATTAGTCGGCAAACATGGTGTGGTTCTACATTCGTCAAAAACTCCATCAGACAAACTGCAAAATTAGTTTAAATTAATTTGTTGGCTATGACCTGTGCAGTATTTGTTTTTGATACAATTGTTATTAAACATGCATGTGTTTACGTACTAAAAATAGTCTGTTTATATATATTTAATTTTTATGTAAGCCAGATGTACCAATTATGGTATGATAGCATACCATTACGTATCATATAATGGTTAGTTACCATATTTATATATACTTATTAGTACCGCACTGTGTAAATGTGTGATGCACATAACGACATTCCCGTTATGTGCTATGGGAATTTAGGGGTTAACTCTAGCGCTGACAATACGTCGCGATTGTACCGAAACAGTCCCGATATTAAGTCTACTGTTCTACTGAGCCGACAGTTTCTCTCGGGACACAAAATTTCCTAATTTTCACTTAAATCTCCAAGTAGTCAGACTCTCCAGGAAAGTACCTTATTGGTTAATAAATGACTCATCGACGTTTAATACCATAAGAACAAGGTTCATAAGTAATTAACTAAACAACAGGAAGCCAAATTGACAGTCTGGTGCTAAATATCTTCGCAGATGGGTGTAACAAATTAATTACACATTGAGAAATATTGATTTTGCGAGCTTAAGCTAGAGGAGCTTAGCAATGAAAGTTAACTCTAGAATGCTCAATCCGGTCAATTGACCGTAATTGTATAAATTACGCCAATGCCGCAGTAGGTCGCCGCCAAAGTGTCGACACGTGGAGCCATTCCCAGAATGTGCACAAATAACATTGTCACGTGTTACTAAAGCTATATGCTAATTAACTTTAGTGTTAAGTCCGGATTTACCTTGAATGCACAATTCGGTCAAATAACCTTTACTTTTAAGTTTCTTGCATTTTTAGTTGCTAGTGTTGAAATTCTCGGTATTTCAAATATTATGAAAACGAGACCTTCAAAGCACAGTGCTTATGCGTTATTAGCTTAATTGCAGGACAGTGGTAGCTCCTGTGATTCAAGTATTCTCATCAATATCCAGACATATCCTCTCCGATTTGTTCCACTCAAGAATCAGATGAACCAACCCCAAATGACACGTGCAGCACTTCAGAGAATGAAATGATTGCTAGAGGTAGTTCTACATAGAAACAAACTAACTCTTCTACAAATCAGAAAGTATCTACTGTGAACATAGTTAGACACATGGTGGTCATACCAGTATTGCCAGTATTCTTAGATTTACAAATCAACACGTCTTAAAATTCTCAAAATCAAACATTCTTATTTGGAAGATGAAATGTTAGCATATATTGGTCTTACAATAGCCAGAGTTGTATTCAAAGGACATGATTAGCCAAGACGAAGTCTTTGGAATTTAGAATCAGGTAGGCCTATTTTAGTTTATCTCTAAACATTTGCATTTTGATTACAAAAATACAAGATCAGTGCGCAAAGCGAATGATAAATTTTGCCACACTAGATCTATTTAGAATAATGTAATTCAGAACTCTGCAAAATGTTACAAGCCCTATGAAAATGTCACTGTTGGTGAACATTTGATGGGGTGTCGAACAAGATGTCCGTTTACTTAGCATATGTCATCAAAACAAGATAGGTTTGGCATTAAATTTTGGCTTCTTTGTTGCTTTCAGACTTCTTATATCCTTGGAGGGTTTCTATATCTTGGCCGTGATGAAGATAGACCAAAAAACGTTGGTTTGGGAGAGCATGATATTCTAAAAATAATGGAACCCTTCTTTAACTTGGGATACATGTAACTGCAGCAAATTTTTTTCTTCGCTCTCAGTGTGCAAAAAATTTCTAGAGAAGAGGACCACGTACTTGGGAACAATTCGTTCTAACCGCAAAGAAGTACCCAAAGAATTAATTGTGGCTAAGTATTTATTCAAAAGCACATATATTCAAAATAGAGACTCCAAGGTTTTCCTAGTTATCTACAACAAGCCAAACGAAATAAAAATATACTTCTAATATCTATCATGCATACATTTCCACAAACAGGACCTGGCCCCGAATTGCATTAAATGCAATCCTCTTTGAGAATTGTCTTTCTCTTCAACATTACATACCGCAAATTTTGAAAACTTGAAAAAGTACTTTTGCTAAAACACTTACAGTTAGAGTTCTACATCATAGCAGAGTTTCAATTTACCCCGCTTTAAAGAAAATACAACTGGACAAGGCACGATTAAGAATATGACAAAGAGTAATTGTTAGTAATATGTAGGGCGACCCAAACGTCAATAAGGTCAACGCAGGCAAAATTAAATCAAAATTACACCTTTCAAAAATAAAATCAAAATTGGGCATTTCTGAAATAAAATCAAATGTATACAATCAATTTTCAGAAATTAATTATTTCTTAAAAATTGGTTGCTGTTTTTCTCACCGATTGCATATTTCTAAGAAATATGCACAATGATAAACCATTAGCGGTTCGTAGATGCTGGAACATGGTTGGAGAACCAATGCTGTGCATTGCAAAACCAACAAGGTGTGGATAATGGAATTGTGTGCGACTCTTTATATATACCCCAAATGATAAACTTTGTATTGCGTTCATGCTATGAATCAGTCCGTCATGAAAAGAAATTTTTTATGCAAAACCATAGGAACTCGGTAACCCACAAGCGACATATTAACACGAATTTACAGTAAGGTTCAAGATAGCAAACCTTCATTGGTCTTCCAGACAAAGACTGCTGAAAAGGCAGTGAAGGCATTTTCGGCAGCCAACATACGATTGAAAAAAATGGAAAACCCATGCAGCGAAACAAATTGCAAAGAACGAAAAAACTCGTGTCATAGATATTCTGAATGATAAAGAAGTCTTCCTGATAATCCATTAATCTGAAATGAATGGCTGTAAGTATTTTAAGATTCTTGGAGGTGATATTGCAGCTCTAGAGTCTGTAGTATTTGCGCTAGTGTGTGTGGAGCTAGATGGTCCACCAAATCATGCAATTGTTTCCCAGCACATTGATAATGAAAATATTAAGATAGCAAGGAACAATATTCTTTTGCTACTCCCTGACGCTGCTGCATATATACTAGCTGCTGGTAAATGTCTTTTACTCGAGTCTTTTCGTGTGACATACTTGGCGCATATACTCCATAATTGTGCTGAGAAGATCAGTAGCAAATACAAGAATGTTGATAAGCTGGTGGCCATCTTAAATGCAACGAGGGTGAAGAACACCTAGCGCTGACATTTGCTTCATGAAATTGGAGTCCATCTATTGCAATGACAACAAGATAAGGCACAAGGCTGAGAGCTATGACCGGATACTATGCCAAAAATTACTAGAAATGCGACGCATAGTGCTGTCGTTGCAGATGATGGGGAATTAATAGATCGTGTCATAACAGCAGTCAGTAGAGTAGATCTAGAAACAGAGTAGTTATGATGCTTTAAACAGGCTTAAAACATGAGTAAAAAAAACATGAATAAAACACTTTTAAAAAAACATTTTTATTGTTTTTTTCAGTGGTAACTCAACAATTATAATAAAATTACTTATTCAAGAAAAATCTTTTAACATTGAACGTTTTTCCGTGATCCAGTTGTTGCGAAAAGATTTCCATAAATGTAGTGGAACAATAATACAGTAGAACATTTCAGTTTCCAAAATTTGATGTGGAAAACATACGATTTTTCAATATGAGGGTTTCGTCCAAATACACTTCCTATTAAGAGCATTGTTATCAAAAAATGCAACCAATAACTACTCCTTCACATGAATAAACCATATTCATCATATTTGTAATTGCAGAATGCAAAAATTGGGATTCAAGTGCAATATTGGCAAAAGGCTTAACACAAAATGTCGATCAATAAGTTTGCTTCACCACAATTGCTAAAACTGTTTTAGCAAGCAACTGAGGTTTATCTGCTGAATATCTAATTACGTGACCATTAACATATTACCATGATGCTTTAAAAAATATAACAAAAATATAATGATTACCTATTGCAAGTTCCAAAAACAACAGATCACCACTTTTGACTGCAATATGTTCAGAAATCACAGAACATTTTAAATTTTTGAAAATGACGACAGACCATTGAAATACAGGTAGTTTTTCCTTAAACATGATTTTGTAGATGACAATTTTTTCAGGTCATCTTAAATTTATGCTTAAATTCAAAACCCGGACTATGTACGTTTCATATGCTTTTTTCAATTCTTTTCACAGATAACAGTGTTTTTTCAAACACTTATTTTTTATGAAATTTTGGAAGAGAGATCCCTCTCTTCAGCATCGCTTGGGAAGCGAAACACTTTTGAATATGGTTCACTAAAATAATTGGAGAGCACTTCTTCATAGGCAAGGCATGCGAGCATAAATTTAGTGATTCACTAAAATAAGAATTTCTTCTTTTAATACATTCGTTCTGATAACACATTTCTTCTGTTAACTTCAATTCTGTTCTAATTTTAAAATTTGAACTTGTAAAGTTAACTTATAATTGTTTCTGAAGCATACCATGAGAAAAGACGAAAAAACAAAAACTGTATGAATATCGAAAAAACATGCTTTAAACGTTTTTTTAAAAAAAAACTGTGATATAACAACCTTGTCTAGAAATTGAATTGACGTAGATTACCGGTGTTATATTGGTCTTTTGGAAATAATTTACAAAGTAGTATCCAGGAAATATTCTATGATCCAAGCATACAACGACTTGCAGTTTTTTACTTCAAAGAATATCGATCTGCACTTCGAGATTTATCTAACGAAGAATCGAGCAAAACGATTTGCTGAATATAGTCAATTGCACTACCCAGATATCAGTCCAGCCATATTTGCAAAATTACAATCGTGCACCGCTACGACATGTTCAGTTGAAAGCAGTCCTCCCTTATGAAGAAAATGTTGTTGAAAGATCTTTCTGCTTGAAAATTGGGGGAAATACTTCATCTTCCACTTTAACTATTGTGCTGATAAATAGTAAATAAATTGATTTTGTCTCTTAAATTCCCAGCTCTAACCTTTCAGTCAAAATAATTCAAAATTGAAAAATCATTCGGTCAAAAAATCGCAATTTTTGGGTCAAAATTGGGTCGTCTTAGTAATAAGTATAGGAATCCAAGAGCTCAGAAAATAATGATTCCGGCCAAACGTGCTATAATATTAATTTAATGATACAAATATATAACCGGTTTGGCTTTGAAGGCATTAGTTTGCAATAAATTCGCGTTGTTATTGTCGTCCCGAATGCATTTGCATTTGGTGGAACCAAAAACTACAATTCTGCTTATGGCATTACCATTTTGAGCAAATAATAAGCACAACAGAATAAATAAAACTGTTTTCATTAAATATTATTAAACCATAAAGCCTTAAATTCTCTTTGTGAGCCAATAAAATAGGCAAATTCTGCATTGTCGTACGTAATTTGACGCATAATGAATATATCTATAATGGGTATAAATACTTAATATTACAAATATTTTGAAAATAAAATAACAGTTAATAACATGACAACTTTTGGAAGCGTTGCAAACCTCTTCTTCTCTAAGCAGCTTCAGCAGGTTGCAAACAAATAATAAAGATGAAGTTGTTTCCCATTTGTAACAAATATCAACAATTAGATTTTTCCCATTTTTAATGTTTGCACCAAGAAAACCTATTGTATCGAAAAACAACAAATTTGATTTATTTCAAAATTATTTTCTGAATATTTAAAATGTTTCTGGATTTGAATGGAACACAAGTAGATCCTTATGAATTCATTTTTGCATTTGTTCATCATGCATTTATTCACTTTTCTGTATTGATTATTCATGAATAAATATCTTTATTATTCTGACACGGTCTCAAAATGTTCAGATATGTAGTGAATTCTGAATCACCCTGTACTACGTGCAAAGCATCCAAATAGACTTTTCGCGATGGTACTAATTAAATAAAGCATGATTGGCATCACCAATGACAAGAAACGCATTTGAAAAAAAAATTCATTGTGTTGCGCGTAAATGAATTCTGGATTCTCTGTGAGGTTGCTTTACTAATTTAATGGAATAGATAAAGGAACAATTTAATGCTGTTTTTTACCCGTTTGAATTAATTTACTTCAACTGCAATGCGTGTTATTGTTAAATAATAAGCTTGTTTGACGAATGTTTGACGGAAAATATCTAAATTATTTTGATTTCAATTTGTCTGTTGAGAGGTTTGATGTAGACCTCTGCGAGTTGACTTTTTTAACTTAGCGTCAAGTTTGAGCCCTAACCCGCGAGTTCGAGACTAATTACGAATATATTTTGATTTACTTTCAGGGTTTTGCAATATATTATTGCAATAATATAGGATTTAAAAAATAAAAAAAAAATTGCAATATTTTCGTTTACCAATAAATATATTTCAATATTTTGCAATACTAAAATTCAATGTTAATAGCATGTGTTTATGTTAGCACCAACTTATGATAATATTGTCATTTCTTATCACTTTGTGTTGTTATTTAAGTCTTGGAGATTGGCGGCTTTCAAATATAATAACGATTGACATTAATCTACCGAATTAAGAGTGCTTTTTTATAAAATTATTGATGTGTTTTGAAATGAGGAACTAAACATGTATTGAAAACTCTAGTTTCTAGTATTCATTTAATATTTTTTCCAATATATTGCTAATTAACTTCCCAATAAATATATTGCAATATATTGTAATAACAATTCATTATTGCAAACCCTATATAAATGTACAAAGAAATACAAAATGCTAAGCTAAATGAGAAGATCCAAGTCTGATCGATCGCAATTTGAGAAAAAGTGAAAGGTCAATCGACGTTCACCGATAAGAATGGAAGAAAAATTGATCCTATTTAAGCTAATATAGTGTTGGTTTCGAGTACTCACATGGGCCTAGTCTGATGGCGTATTTGATATGGACAGGAGTGCCGAAAAATTGATTGCAATTAAATTAACTGCAATTAATTGTAATTGTAACTACCAATTAACAATTTATTGATTGTTTTTACATTTACCATTTAATTGCAATTAATTACAAATGACAGCGGCTATTAGTGTGACGCATTGTATTGGCGTGCAGCAGCTTGTGTGTAAATTAACCACAGCGAGTAACACTTTTTGCATTTCAGATATTGTTTGTTCACGTGTGAGTTCACTAACTTTTGTTGCAAATATGTATGAGTTTCTTCACGCAAGAAAATGTGAATGCAAGCACGTGTAAATGCAAATGCATGAAGATTTTAGTTGAAAGGAAAAGCTCAGTGTGGAATCATATAAAAAGGCAACATCCAGACACATAAATGCGCTCTACACAAACTGATATTACATCATTTGTGATGGAACCGAGTATTTCTAAGAAAGCACGAACTGTATACGGCACTTTCGATTTCTCGAAGATCATTTAATTCGTAAGAATTGCAGAGCATTTTAGTGGAATCACTTCAAACGTACATGTGCCTGATGCCAAAAGAATTCGGGACAAAGCTTACCACCACACTTCCTAGCAAGTTTGTATATTTTTTGATGGTTGGTCAAAGACTTCTGCACATTATATTGGAATTTTTGCAACTTTTCCTGACCAAAATAAAAAATTCGGGTACAAGATACTTATATAGCTTTTCAGTTCATGGTATCTGCAACAGATTTTGGGGCAGATGACATTTGGAGTACGTCTATTTACGAAAAAAAACACTCTATTGTTTGCTTGAAAATCGGAAGCAGTGGATGGGGTGATACACTGGCAAAATTGGCTTTCAAATCAAATCCAAATTTTCAAATTTTTGCAAAAATTCCAAACGTTCAATCAAATTTAGTAAAATTCTAAAATTCAAATTTTGGAGGCTAAGGAACAAACTTTGATATTCAAATTTTGGCAAAATTTGCACCTCAACATTGTTAAATTTCACCGATATAATTTTATTTAAATGTATAATAAATTTAGAATTATTATTAATATTGAAAATGAAGACTTCTGACAGGGATAATAATGGCTCATTCATTTGGCATGTTTGATAATTAAGCAACAGTGACTATCTTGTATGTTGGTCTGTTTTCTTGATTTATCTGGAATAATTAAATTAGCAATTTCACATTCTTAAATGTCACAGAGGCATTTACTACAAATTATGTCTCTACGCAATAAGTACAATAATCTTATTTTTTTAAAAACAATGTAGTATGTATGATTAATATATGTTCTACTATATATACTTCACATTGCTACAAAAATATTGGTAAAATCTGCATTATTTGGTTATTACCCTATCTCATTGCTACATGCATATTAGTGTAATAAATATGCATTTCTTTTGTATCTAAGAATTATTTCTAAGAAATATCAAACTTAAAATCGAATTTTCAAACTTTCAAATTTCAAATCAAACTTTGAATAAAATAATATTCAAACTTTCAAATCAAAGTTTGAAAGGTATTCAAATTTCAAACTTCATTTTCGTCAAACTTTGAAAGCAATGCTGGCAAACATTCTGTTTGCAAAAGATTGATCATACAAATTTGATATTGTATAAGCCCCTTTACTGACAATCAAAATATAATTGGAGTTGGGAAATCGTTCAACTATCGATTTTTTATGATATATATTTTACGGGTAACAACCAACGAACAATTTTAGTGGCTTCTCAATTACCCTAAATGCTATTGGTTAATAACTTACCCCTATTTGCAACAGGATATTTTTGTCTGATGAACTCACAAGGGGGTGATTCAGCCACCTCCTAACAAAATTTTTTCAATCAAGTATTTATACATGAAACTTTGTACGTTACTAGAGCAATCCTTCCTCTACAAAATGAATCCATTATATCGGTGATGATGATTACGGCATTATTAGATTTATGATATCATAATTTTAATGATAGGTAGCGAAAAAGTAATGATTTTGTGAAGTTTTGGATATTTTCAATAGGCTAAGTTTTATGATGCTTTCTGAGTTTAACATATTCATGCGAAGCCTTTTACTTGATAACATCTAAAATGTGGAAATGGGGAATAAAGACAGTAGTTTCATTCAAAAACACAACATTGCATAATCACAATTTCATACTACACAAGTAAAAGTCAAACAGTTATTTTTAAAAATTTTGCATTAGCGGAATCAACCCCCTGTGCAAACAGGGTTAAAATTGCAGAGCATTCATGAGGCATGTTGGGTGCTGATTGAGAAATGTAACCACCGAAAAAATTGAGAAATTGCTGACCGATTCCATTGTTGATGTTATACCATTCAAACAATCAGTGGTATGGATATTTACTATTTGCTACAGACCATATCAATGGTAAATTCCTACAGTAATAATTACAAGCAAAGACAATTTAAAAGAAAACTAAATTTAATAACTAGAAATGAAAACTACCAATTCAATGCCAATCATGTTTTGAGAATTATGCCAAAATTTGCACTTAACGATGCCTTGAACTTCGACTAAAAGAAAAGGATTTTTAGAATTTCGAATTCCAGCCCGGCAAATATCTCCTACTTTCACATGAGATGACTTAAATATCATCGGCGTTGATTTTGAAGGAGAGCCTAAAAACAAAAGAAAATGCTTATTATGTAAAAACAGTTACAAAATAAAGAAATTATTGGTATCATTGAAATGGTTTTAAGTTTTCGAAACATGATTAAATAGTGCACTTCGAAAATCAATTTTGGATTTTTATAAACACAAATTTGTGGACAAAAAAGTAACAAATATATGCTTCTTTGCACAACCGCGTGTGATGAAGTGATTTTGAAAAATAGTACTAAGTGCAGTCAAGAAAATCATAGACAGGGAATTAGCAAAATCACGTTGAAGTGGACTTTGACCTGTGAATGAAAATCAAAGCTCATGAATATAAGCTATTTCATGTGTATAAAGTAACCATTACTACATGTGCATATGAAATTATAAACCGTTGCTAAAGTACATCTTTTCCAATGTGTCATAATGCAGTTTACACAGGAACGATTAACTTTCTAGATTTCAACAAGAAAATGCTTGGTGAAACTAAAGTTCATATTTCCAATGCTGCACCGCAATCAAAACCACAATGTGTTCGTAAATGAACTTTCTACAAATGTTGTGATGAGCTCAGTAAAAATCCAGGTCCATTTTTTGATGGTCGTGCAGATGACAATGGTAGTAAAAATATCAGAACAAATGACAACATTGAAACTGTTAACACTCTAGACTCAGAAAATCCTAAAATGCCTGTGTAACCCTTAAGGAGTACTAAGGGCATTAACCATGCCTCCAAATATTCCATTTTGATGCTGTGCTTGCATTTAGGATCATTGAAATGACAACTAATGCCACATGAACATAGTGATTTCAACAAGGCGCTGAAGATATCTGGGAGAAGACCATGGTTATCTGCTAATGAATATAAAGAAAGGGGCATAGAAAAGACACAATTCGTAGGGGTTTGGATGCACACCGAAAAAAACGAAACCGAAAGAAAAATGAAAGCCAAGTTTCCGTTTTTCAAAAAACTCTCATCTATAATGTTACTTTCAAAAAACGATGCAGTCTTCTTGGTGAAACATCAAAATGTTTGTCAAGTTGAAGCGCAATTTTGCTTGACTTGACTAACAATTTAACTTAGTGTTATAAAAATATAAAGTAAATCCTCGTGTTTGGTGCGGCTAATACTCGCAATGTCAAAAATATACCTGTAAATTTTCACTAAGTTCGAGGTTAATTTACTTTTTAGAATGCGCACAAGCTGAAAATCAGATGGGAATTGGGTTGAGCTTAAAGTTGGGCCAAGCCGGGCTTGGGTTAATGTTTTAATTGGTATTTAAAATACAAGAAAAAATTCACTTGAAAACTTAAACTTTGCAAATGACAAAAAACATTCACTTTAATAAATAGTTCTAAAATCTAAATTTTGTCTGGAAAGAGAGTTTATGAAAATTCCACTTACTTTGCGCTGATGTAAGTTGATGTATGTTGACAGAGAATTTTAGTAATTGAATATATAAGAAGTGACATGTTCTCTAAACAATAAAAAGGACGATTGCAATAATGGAAATAATTTGTTGTGGCAATACTTATATTAGTGAATTGGTAGTGGTGGTAGGAAGAACTTATGAAACGTGATATATATGGTACCTTGGTCGTAGGGCATAGCACTCAGCAGGGGGTTGCAATATTTTAAGAGGGGTGCTTCAAAAAATATTATTATATTACAGTGACTAAATACCAGCATTTTTTTGCTTAAAACAATACAGAAATTGCTGTAGTAAAAGAAACTAATATTTTAAATGAAATTCGCATAAAAACTTGTTAAAATTTTTTAGTAAAACTCTACTAGTTTTGTAGAACGTGTAAAAATACATATACATATTAAAAATAAACACAAATTTCATCTTCATATAGAATTAATTTTTATGAAATTTTTGGATAAAAGTTTAAGCAAAAGGTTAAAATATAAGCAGTTTCATTTATAGAAAAAGAGACACACCTTATTTACATTGTGCACTCTAATTTTTTAGATTATTTTATTAATTTGTGAGATGAAAGCGTTTAACAATTTTAAGAAGAAAGCAACAAAAAGTTAGAAAATCCCTGAGAAATTTAAGCTTAATATATGTACAAATTCAAAACAATTTAGAAAATTTTTGTCTTCATTGGAAACATTTGTGAAAAGCACATTCAATGCTATCTGGGAGCCAAATACAATCATTTACAGGAAGGGCACACGTCTGCTCCAGGCTTACGGCACTGCATAACACGTTTATTGTATTAAGATTAACAATGCAATTTGAATTTGAACAGATATGATATAGCATTGTTGACGAACTAAAGCGGATATGCATCTATGCACATATTGATCAATTAATTATGAAAATTGTCCAATCAAATTCATAGTATAGTGCTTATGGGGCAAAAGACACTAGCAGTGGCGTAAAAGAAAATAATTTGGGCCGGGCAGGGCTTGGACCCAAAATATCGGCCCAATTACAAATCTATTGAAAATAAATTATTCATCAATAAAAAACTGGGAAATATCTAGAACTTGGTTCCATTCGTCGGGAGGAATTGCGTCGAAGTACGGATCTAAGTTTGGCGAATGTAGCTTATACCCGCTGTATACCTGTAACTCAAAAAACAACCTTCAAGTTATAGGGTGCGGCATATACACGAGCATTTACAATACCATAAAAAGGTATTTTCTCTTGAATAACGTTTTACTAATATCAATAATAGATAACTACAAATCGAAACCGAAGTTTTGAGGTATAATAAAACAGACACAGAACTCAATTTTTGGAAACTGCCATGCATTAACGATTAGTGACAGTAAAAGAGGACCAGCAAATATTGGTAGCATCATTATTAACTGAAATAAACAACATCATAAATTCATCAAATGCCTATATATTAGTTTATAATACTTGTAAAATGTTTACATTTGAATTAAGTTTTCGTTGGTTAGTAAATTATTTTCTTAAACACACCATGTAAATACACCAACTGTGTAATTAGAAAAACTATTTTGTGCAAAAATCTGCTCTATTAGTCATGCTGAAAGATAGAAGCTACGATCTTACGATCGTCAATGTTTTTTCAACAAGGGTCATATTTTCCATTTCCAAATATCCAAATGCGATAAAAATAAGTTTGGCGTAGAAATCAATTCAGGATTTATACAACAACCTGAGTAATTTCAATCGAGAATAAAATCGTTAAAAAACCACAATAGCATTTAAAAAAACAAAACAATAATTTTATTTAAATTTTCATATAAGCTAGGTTGATGAAAAATTATCAGTGTAAAAACAATACTAACTTTTATCCTCAATTTCGGTTGTTGTGGTAATCGGAGAAACATCTTCAACTCGTACAAAGACAACATTTTTTCTTCTGTCGGTCTTGTAAAACCGCTTTTCTTCCATAAATACCGGAAACTCGATGGCATCACAATCGTCAAGCTCATCAAACTAAATGGTAAAATACTCAAATATGCATTGAAGCTCTTTTGAAAATTAAATAAAATAAAAGATATTTACCAATTCGATTCCCACTATTTGAGCAAAACCAGCTTCAAAAACAGCTCTCACAGTACCAGAGGCTTCAATGCATTCATCAGGTTTCGAAATTCGCTGAATTTTAGCATTGCAAATGTCACCATCTTTGACAGGAAACGATAAATTTGTTTTAGAAAACAATTCTTTTTGCTCAGCTAAAACAGTATTTCTTAATACTAAAAAAAAAATATTCTTAAAACAAAAACATTTAAAAAGAGTTTGACATACTATTGGAGTTAATGTCAGGAGTTGAAGTCATGGGAAAAACTTCTTCAGCTTGTAGAAATACTACATTTTTCAAATTATCCTTCTTTACGAACCTTTCAATGAATTGAAATCTACTGTGGTTATAAGAGAGACAATCAGCAATCTCATCAAACTAAATTGAAAGATGTAAAATCACATACCATTCATAAGTTGACCTACCAATTCTACTCCAATCATTTTAACGCCATCAGAGTAAAAAATAGCTTTCACTGTACCAGAAACCTCCAAATACTCTTTTGGCTTTGATATACGAGCAACTTTGACATTACAAAGATCTTCAGGTTTCCAAGGCTTGTGTCTTTTAGATTTTTTTGGCGAGGAATGATGCACGAGGGCAGCTAAAGAAGTGCGCTTACACAAATAGACCACTTTTCACAATGACAAATACTCAGTTCGGATAATATGCTAATGTGAGCAAAACATGCATTTTACGCAATAGCGTACTGTAAAAAAATAAATATTCTATTTAATGTAGTGAATTCTTCCAAATGAGTAAGAGACTTTGAAAATGTGATTAAAAATCTGTTAGAAAAGTAACAAAAATTTACAAATATGACTTTTTAGTTCACAAATATGACTTAATTATGACGTTATAAGAACAGAAGAATTTTTTGTAGTTTATAGCTTTGTCTTTTAATTTTTTTTAATTTGTACATATAAATATTATTGTCAACTTGCTGTAAACTTTTTATTTCTTTTTTAGCTGCAAATAAAAAATCTTATCTTATTTACAAAACAATTTATTTTGTACAACATTTCAATAAGCGCTAGTAAGTGAAATATGACCTATTAAAACTGTATTAACAAAATGACTTCAAAACCTAGTAATAGCACAATCAAAGAATCAATAATCAAATCTGGGCTAAGACCCCGCGAAAACGAAACAACTTTTGATGTTAGACCAGTTAAAAAAAGACACCACATTGGAGTAATTTAAATTATTTCAAAACTATCCTATTAAATTGTATCCTATATTTGGATTGGCAACAAAAGTTGAATAGTTTACGAGTGGCCTAAGATCTAACCTGTGGAGTAAACATTCGCATGGTGATGCGGCATGGTGTCAACTTGATGGTGAATCTCAAGAAGAAAATTACTGATTCTGTAAACCGATTGGTAACTATGTTATCCAATAATAGCCACGTGCATTGGTTAACCTAGAGATAGGAAGCTTTTGGTTAATGTCAGCAGATAGAGTGCTACGACTTTGTCATACAAATAGGTTAGCATTATCAGCGATCTAATCGTTATAATAACAGAAAGAGTTTTATTACAAGCAAGACGTGTGAGAGAATCATATATTAATTCCTAAAAGAATTATACATTTTGCAGAGATCTTGAATGAACAATTGAAAACTTATGAACAAGACAGAAAGATCATAGATTAGACATGAAAAGACTGCAAGATCAGAGCTCAAAATTGAATGTTGAGAAGGATTAAGTTCATAAGTAAAAAATCATCTATAGTATCAACAAATGTGAAAAACTCAATTACTATATAAGAAAAAGCCGACGCACACCATAATCAAGAAGTGATCTGAATAGAAATCGCCAAGAAGTAAGTAGCAGTCATGAGTTACCATAGAAAAGTCAACAAAGGTGAAATACACTGTTATGCAAATTCATAACTACATTTTGTAGTTATTTACAGAAATGATTATAGTTTGATTCGGGAGTCATCCTAAAAAATTTGATCGTAATACTGCTTTCAACACTATCTTAACTCGTTACAAAGCCACGAAACAGCAAACAAAAAGGAAAAAATTCCAATTAAGAAATTCAGTCAAATATATGGGATTCATAGAGTGAAGGATTCCAACTCGATACGAGAAGATTTCTGTAAAACCATCAACAGAAAACAGTTCTCGAGATGTTCAATTACCTTTCAGAGTTCACACCGAATTATTCAACCACCGCTACTAATTACTTAACTTAATTTAAGTTTTGCTTACTTAGCAAATTGCTCTTACATTTTTATATTATCATACATTTTCATTTTTATTATTTCTTTGATTCGGTGAAAGTACTACTTTCGATGATTTACCGGTAGTCGTTAATATGCTATAACTTGAAAAGTGCATGGTAGGGCTAAGGGAACAGACTTCCGGTGATATGAGACTAGGGACTTTTGATGCTTTGCCCAGCGCGAGCCGAAAGTCGTCAACTCCAAGAAGAGTTTTTATCATTATTGGGGCTCACAATTGGTCAAAAACCCCGCTTAATTGATATTGCAACATAATTATAATAATTGCTCTACATCTCTTTGTTTTCTGTTCGCATGTTCCATCGTGGAATGAAAGGTTAAATATTCAGTATATGGTCAACAAAACAGGAAAAACTCTAGAAAAATTGAACGAGTATGAAAAACAACAAAATCAATATAAAATTAAGACTCTGTAATATTATTTAATATATACTGTTTTGAAAGATTAGATAAAAGCTAATTTATTTTTCATTCGGCCCGCTTCTACTCTTGGGTTATTCAAAACATAGAAACATGCTATATTAATTTCGTAGTAAAAGAAATTAACAACATTTTAAAAGCAATTCGTGTAAAAACCTATCATATTTTTATAGTGAAATTGCAGTAGTTTTGTAGAACATGTAAAACTACATATTCAAATTAAAATAAGCACAAATTTCCATTTCATATAGAATGTTTGGATAAGAGTAGCAGAATATAAATGCCATTGTTGTCGCTTCCTTTTCTTAAAGTTTGTTTACATGCAAACGGCAAATTGCAATAATCGTTTGCAATGCAAAATTGGGAGTTAAGTTTTGTCATGCACAGTTAATAACAAAATATCTGGAGATTAAACATATTAATAAATCGTTGTCAGTAATGCCAGCAATCGCCATTATCCCATTTAACATTACAATACTATCAATAGGAACATTTTATATGTTTTCCATAAAAATCTAAGCAAAAGATTAAAATATAAGCTGTTTCATTTCTAAAACGAGGAGGCACACCTAATTTACATTGTGAAATTTGATTTTTGAGATTTTATTATTTTGTGAGATGAAAGAATTATAAGAAGATACCAACAAAAAGATAAAAAAATTATGGTGAATTTATGCACAAATTTGAAACACTTAAAAAATTTTTGTCTTCATTGGTGACATTTGTAAAAATGCACATTCAATGCTATTCGGCAGCCAAATGCAATCATTTACAGGAGAGGCTCACATCTGCTCCACAGAGGGTTGAACTCCATAGGCCGCAGTCCTACAGCACTGTATGACACGTATATTGTATCAAGTTAACTAATGGTATTTGAACTTCATAAGAATTGAATTAGCATTGTTGACGGACTAGAGGATATGCACCTAATCACATATTAATAAATACATTATGCTAATTATCCAATCAAATTCTTAGTGTAGTGCTTATGGGCCTTTATGATGCAAAAGACACTATCGATGGCGTAAAACAAAAATAATTTGGACCGGGCTTGGGCCTAAATATTCGCCCCAATTCCAACGCTGGTATTTTCCAATATATTTGCTATTATTTAAAATTAGGTACAATTAAGCCCATATCGTGCAGGTGGACAGCAAATTTAGTGTAAAACCTAGTTATGTAACGGGACTCGTACACATCATTAATATTAATATTTCCGGAAATTCTGAATACAGGCATACAAAACATTACTAGAGACCATAATTGAGACATTATAGGATTAACTCAATTCGACTGACTAGGATTAGTGCAAAAATTTTAATACAACATTTAAAATTACTAACTGTCATCATTTATTTCGGTAGAACTTCCAATTGGAGTAATATGTGATAGAGGTATAAAAACAGCAGTTCTTTTCCCAATGTCCTTTTGGAATTTCGTTACACCTTTAAAATTGCCGTAAAATTGAGTATTACAATGATTGAGTTCCTCAAACTAAAGAAATATAATAGTAAACATTATGAAATTTACACGCAGTGAAATAAAATAGGATTGTGAAGTGATTCTTACTAATTCTACTCCAACCATTTCAACATCGTTGTGGGTAAAAAGAGCCTTAACCCAACCAAGCGCTTCTTCAAACACTTTAGGATTAGAACGATGGGGAACCTTCGCTTTGCAAATATCATTAATCTTCCATTTGTTTGATAATGGGTGTTGGCTTAGGGATCGCGACTCATCAATTGACACTAAAATAAGGAGTCAAATTCCAAAGACCCAGGCATATATTATCTATACATATAATTGCATTTTGAAAAAATAGTCTCATCGCCAATTTTACTAGGAAGCACAATGTTATATATATATATATCTAATGAGAAATCAATAGATTTGGGTTTGCATGAAAATCACTTTGTTTTAATAAATAATTTTAAGTGTATATTATACAAAGACTTAACCAAAGATAAAATATTCTTTTGTAAAAAGACGTTTTTTGAAAATCATATTAGATCTAATTATGAGGATATAACCAGAGATGGACACATGCCGGGCCCAACATTTTTGAAATTACGGACAAAAAACGGGCCGAATAAAATGACTTTTAAAAAGCTTGTAAGTATACATTTTTGAAATCTCAATAGAAACACCTATCCAACTTTGTGAAATGTTGCATTGAAGATATATGCCACAATAGCAACATCTGCTCATTCAGAAAGAGATTGTAGCCAAATTGGACTTAGTGCTACAGCCAACAATTAATGTGCTGAAATAGATCAATTAATTTTGAAGGCCCGAAAACGGGCTACAAAAATTCCAACACGGGCCGACAAAGGGCTTGAAATAATAGTTGGAGGGCTGGGCCTGAAAAATTCGGACCGTGTTTATTTCTGTATATAACACAACGTGTAGTTTCCGAAAAAAGAAAAAACTAAATTTCTAAATTATTATTATAAAAGAGATCTTCCATTTAGAATGTATGTAGATTTTGCTAAATTATGTAAATCAAAGTACTTCTAATATTTTAGAAAAAATTATGTTGAAGCATTTGTTAGAAAAATTACAGAATTAGAAATCAAGTTTTTCTTTATGTTTAAGGGTGAATCAAATTCACCCGCAGTTGCGTTAACCTTAAAACAGAAGGAAAGTCAACACTTCAAAAACAGCTAAGAGATCACTGTCATTTAACTGGTAGATATCGGGGTGCTACTTGTAATTATTGTAATTAAATAGCTTTTTAGTTGGGATCATATTATGAATCTGGGGTGCATGTTTGACCGTAATTGAGTATAAAAATAAAATCATCAAATTTCATTTTAAGAAACATGGCTAGGATACGAAAATATTTAAATGTTATAAGTATTAATAAGCTTGTACAATCGTTAGTATTATCACGCATTGATGTACACAATGATCAACTACATCAAATCGCGTCCTGTCATTTGAAACGCCTTCAAACTGTTCAAAATAGATGTGCCAGGTTAGTTTTCAATCTAGGCTACCGGGAAAGAATATCTCCGGAAATTTTGGAGTTGCACTGGTTGAAAGTGAAACAGAGGATTATGTACAAAATTTGCCTAATAACTTAGAAATGTCTGAATGGAATCGGCCTCCTTACCTAAATGAATTGCTGAATACAAATGAAACAAATTTGAGATCTCAGCGATTGATCATCATACCCACAACGAGGAGAAATTCGAAGGAAAGAGCATTTTCATTGTGCGCTCCAAAATTATTTAATTTACTAACTCGTGAAGTACGCCAATCCTCGAGCGTTAAGGAATATAGGAGAAAATTAAGTACAATCTGTTCGTCAATCAGTTTGATGACAATAATTTTATGTAAATGTATAGATGTATATTATTGTTTTTGTCGCATAAGTTCGTTCGCATTTTTTGTGTCACAATTTTTACACGTTTTAATAAAAAACTAAGACTGTGTGTTACTCCATATATTTATACATATGTAACATTGAAAAGATAAAAAAATTGGAAAAATTAGTTAGTGACGTACTCTCCATTTTGTTCGATGACTTCTTGCCAACGTCCAGGCAGCTTTCCAATTCCCGAACGATTTTTCCTGAAAAAATTGGTAATGAAGGTCAGAACGTCTTCTTCGTTCTCAAAGCGATGGCCTGATAAGTGGTTTGACAATGATAGAAACAGATGGTAGTCTGTTCGTGCCAAATCTGGTGAGTAGGGCCGGATGCGGAAGCACCTCCCAATCAAGCTCATCCAAGATTGTCGTTGTCATGCAGCAGAAGAATATTGTCGTTGCAGTTTTGTTGCTTCTCTTCTATTGCAGCCTTGGCCCGCTGAAGCTGTTGACAGTAGAACTCGGCGTTGAGGGTTTGATTTTTCGGCACCAATTCGTGGTGTACAATACCGGATTGTGACCACCAGACTGAAAGCATAACCTTTCTCTGTTGGCGGTCATCTTTTACTCGAGGTGGAGGTTGTTTATCAGGAGTTATCCAAGCCTTTGTTCGTTTCTTGTTCAGATACAGACACCACTTTTCATCTCCTGTGATTATTCTGGAAAGAAAAGACTGATGTTGCCTTGTAGCAGCTTGGTGTCTGGAAAGCAGTGATGCCGAAATTGAAACTCTGTTTTGTTTCGGATTATCGGTGAGGACATGGGGATTCAAACCACCTAATTTTTGCACTTTCCCCATTTTTCGCAAATGTCTGACGATCGTAGAATGGTCATGTCCCATGACAACTTCTAAATCTCTCGTTGATTGACGCGGATCAGCAAGAATCGAATCATTCAACATCTCTTCATCAAATTCTGATGGTCTTCCGGGACGAGGTGCATCTTTAAGGGAGAAGTTTCGATTCCGGAACTTCGTATACCATTTCTGAGCTGTCCTGACGTTTATCACTTCATCGCCATAAAGTTTTGAAATATTCCTCGTTGCTTCTGCTGCTGTGAGCTGTTGATTGAACGAGAATAAAAATATGTGGCAGAAATGGTTGTTTCCATCGACTTGGCAGTGCATCTAAAAAATGCCAAAATATTGATTATAGTTTGTATAAATACGCGTTGTTGGACGTTACTATGCAATTGTTAATGATGTCTAAACACGTACTAGGCATGCACTGTAAATAAGAAAACAATCAATATATTTCATGCGAACGAACTTATGCGACAACCATATATATATATATATATATAGTTCCCACTGGGAAATATTTGCGCTTTTTAAGAATAATAATAATAATAATAATAATAATAATAATAATAATAATAATAATTATGATAAAATTTTTGGATGCCTTAAAAATGGAACAGGTCTTATACATACTACTAACTAGAATTTCGGATTTCAAGGTCTCAGGAACAGCTTTTTCTACAAATTTGTTGAAGCCACGAGATACTGGTAGAGTAGTTTTTATTGTGGACCAATGTCTCTAAATGTTGAAATTGATTGAAATTAAGATTTGCATGAAAACCAGACTCTTAAGACGATTGAAATATTGTATATCAATGAACAATCGCCGGTCGCGCTAGATGGCATCCAAATTCCTGCAGCTGCACAGTTGTGCAGATTTGCGCAGGAGGTCAATAGCCTTGTGCCCATTGAGCGCGTTCACGGGTTGAAAACCTTGACAACGTGCGTGCACTGGAAAATATATTGCATTCGCAGGTGGCAATAGTTATCGACTAAATATTTTAAATTCCGTACACTGAGAGCAACTGAGCTAAACTTCCCGTGTACCAATTAAATTCAACAACTGCATTCGCGGGGTTAACTTTTTTTATTTAATGCTTTGTAAAGTTAGAATACAGAACGATTTCAGTTACTCATCTTTCATCTATGAAAGAGTGCAGAATGAATCAATGAATCACACATGCGAATACAGTTTATCAAATTCAGTTTACCCCGTTGATACAAGCGAATATAGTGTGCACTGCAATTAAAAATTCAGTGCACACGGGTTTTGCCCGCGAAAGCGCCCATTATATAGCATTGAATTCTTGCATATTATTGAGAGCACCCAGCCACGGGAAAATAGGGAATAGCAATTTGGTGCATTACGCTTGATTTACGCGGGAAACATGCCATACTATTTCGACAGCTCTGATTATGACCGGGGGTGTAAAATATGGTATGGCAATATTATGGTAGCTTTAATAAATCCCATTATTGAAATGATTATTAGGGGATTTTTCTGTTGATCTAAATAATTGCAAAGTTGCTCTAACGATCCCAATAGTTGACTTTTTGTTAACCCAAAAAATCAGCAGCAAAAACGTTTATTCAGATGTTAGATTATAATGTAAACGCATATATCTGCCAATATTAGCCGCAAGAAAACGCCGATATTCGCAATATGTTTTTCAGCATTGAAAAACTTTGCTCGGCAGATCCGGGACTCGGCTGGCACGACTGGAGCTCTAGGCATAGGAATGGAAAAATTTCATCTCAATGATATGCCTTGCTTTCTGATTTATTTAGCCTTGATACTATGTAGTTTTTGACACCAACGGGCTCGTTACATAAACTTTAAATTCTGGAGACTTATTCATGCTTCTTTAATTGCACAAAGTGTATCTTCGAATTTTATTGTTAGGGTTGACAGTCCAGTGTAACATTCGTTAATTTCTGCTAATTGCTTTATAAGATCCGGCTTTGTAACACTTTCCTTGCTTTCAACGATATCACGCCAGACCCATAAAACAGTGACACAATGTCTTTTACACGAGGTAGATTGTCAGCATAATAAAGGGCAGCAGAAAGCGAAGATCCCCAACGACTCATAACTGGTGATGGAGGGTGACCAATTTCGTCGAAAAATCTTTGCGAGTTCTGTTATTCATATTTGTTTGTTTGATACTCGCAATCAGATTGTCAACTTCTGGATAGTGGTTTTTTAACTTTAATGCAGTGTTGTGAACCAAATGTGAGAAGCCCTTAACGTGGAATAGGCACGGATAAAGCTGTTTCAGAGTTCCATCCGCACACCTAATGTATGAAGCAGCATCAAGAAGCAATAAAACCATATTTTTTTGTATGTTGTCCTCTCATGCACTATCGTCGAAATTATGAATAACTGTCTGGGTATTTGGTGACGAACGAAGAATTTCGCATTTTAGCATATACATGTAGATTTTGTCAGGTTCTTTAATACACGGTATTTCTCTGTAAACCATCTCTTTTTATGAAGGACAACGACTTCACACAATTTGCAAAATAATTCTTGTTTCAGAGTTGTAGTAAATTCATCGGGGAATGATTCAACTATAGCTTTAATCTTGTAAGAACATGATGCAGCGGTCTNGCCCATTATATAGCATTGAATTCTTGCATATTATTGAGAGCACCCAGCCACGGGAAAATAGGGAATAGCAATTTGGTGCATTACGCTTGATTTACGCGGGAAACATGCCATACTATTTCGACAGCTCTGATTATGACCGGGGGTGTAAAATATGGTATGGCAATATTATGGTAGCTTTAATAAATCCCATTATTGAAATGATTATTAGGGGATTTTTCTGTTGATCTAAATAATTGCAAAGTTGCTCTAACGATCCCAATAGTTGACTTTTTGTTAACCCAAAAAATCAGCAGCAAAAACGTTTATTCAGATGTTAGATTATAATGTAAACGCATATATCTGCCAATATTAGCCGCAAGAAAACGCCGATATTCGCAATATGTTTTTCAGCATTGAAAAACTTTGCTCGGCAGATCCGGGACTCGGCTGGCACGACTGGAGCTCTAGGCATAGGAATGGAAAAATTTCATCTCAATGATATGCCTTGCTTTCTGATTTATTTAGCCTTGATACTATGTAGTTTTTGACACCAACGGGCTCGTTACATAAACTTTAAATTCTGGAGACTTATTCATGCTTCTTTAATTGCACAAAGTGTATCTTCGAATTTTATTGTTAGGGTTGACAGTCCAGTGTAACATTCGTTAATTTCTGCTAATTGCTTTATAAGATCCGGCTTTGTAACACTTTCCTTGCTTTCAACGATATCACGCCAGACCCATAAAACAGTGACACAATGTCTTTTACACGAGGTAGATTGTCAGCATAATAAAGGGCAGCAGAAAGCGAAGATCCCCAACGACTCATAACTGGTGATGGAGGGTGACCAATTTCGTCGAAAAATCTTTGCGAGTTCTGTTATTCATATTTGTTTGTTTGATACTCGCAATCAGATTGTCAACTTCTGGATAGTGGTTTTTTAACTTTAATGCAGTGTTGTGAACCAAATGTGAGAAGCCCTTAACGTGGAATAGGCACGGATAAAGCTGTTTCAGAGTTCCATCCGCACACCTAATGTATGAAGCAGCATCAAGAAGCAATAAAACCATATTTTTTTGTATGTTGTCCTCTCATGCACTATCGTCGAAATTATGAATAACTGTCTGGGTATTTGGTGACGAACGAAGAATTTCGCATTTTAGCATATACATGTAGATTTTGTCAGGTTCTTTAATACACGGTATTTCTCTGTAAACCATCTCTTTTTATGAAGGACAACGACTTCACACAATTTGCAAAATAATTCTTGTTTCAGAGTTGTAGTAAATTCATCGGGGAATGATTCAACTATAGCTTTAATCTTGTAAGAACATGATGCAGCGGTCTTAGGCATATTGACACTCGGACTCAATGCATTGTTTGATATTAATGCATAACACATACGCAGTTGTGCTAGCGATTTAAACCATTCTAATTTCCTGCAACTTGATTGGCTTAGAAGAGTTGCGCTGACTATGAGAGACTGTAAATGTTCATGTGCTGTGTAAAACAGTCTGTGTTGCCAGAAATTCAGCAAAAGTTGACTTTTAGTTGACCTAA
>CABFPE010000221.1:187852-201901 GCA_900660155.1 Hofstenia miamia | reverse complement strand
ATTATGATTTTTAGAAAATGTTTTCCAAACTTTTCACAGGACTGTATATTATAAAACCAAAACGTCTTACGCTTCTAAAAGAAAAAATAATGACAAACCTGGAATCTCGACTTTAAAGCTGTCTGGATTTTTACTGACATTTGTGCTTTTTAAAAATACAACCCGTTTAGCACCTTCCCGATGCATTTGAAATCTTTTCACTCCTTTGTAGATAGAGTTTTTAAGCACTAGTGAGCTGTCATGATCATCCTTCTAAATTAAAAACATCTAAATATTATGCTAGAGAGTGCAAACTATCACTCTCATGAATTCATCTTATATTCTCCAAGCCATCACATTGACAATATCTATGCATTAAAACACAAAGTTGACTTTGTGCAAACATGTTTTGATTACGCAGTCATTATCTCGGCCGAAATTTTTTTCTCTTTTAAAACCGAGGGGATGCTTCAATACCACTCCTCATAAAATGAATTATATTCATCACCAAGTAGCGAAACTTGGTTGGACATAGCTTACATATTACTCAAAATTAAGAGAACAAAAAATTGATATTCTGATGCTCCAACGTCATAACTACTAATATCAGCAAATTGACTGCAATTCCAAAACATTTGAAAAATGTGTTCCAAAACCACAACAACGCTAATATTTAGCAGTGGTGGCTAATGATAAACTGAACACATTGAGAAAATAATTATTCGATGTTATCCTGACCAGACGTTCTGAAGCGGATTTATCGATGACGATAGCATTAAAAAATACGATACTTTTTAGATTAACATGTGCATAACTAAAAAATAATAAGTGCATGATTCATATTTTTGGAGATTTGTCTTGCTAACAAAATTTTTAGGAAAACTAAAAAATAGAGCCAAATCTTTTTTAATGTTATAGACAATATTTTTCCAATTGTCATTACATTCTGATACAAATAAGTCAGTTTTAGTATATCGAAGTAAACAAGAAATTTTAAAAATGAATAATTATTTTCAAAATGTTAGAATGCGAATTCACATTTAGTTTAAACTCTAACAAATGTATTGACGCAAATAAAAATGTAATCAATTAAAGCAGGAGACTCTAAAACGTAAAACTATCATACAAATTATAATGAATAAGTTCGCATTATTTTAAATTGTAGCGTAAAAATGGTTAGAGTTTAAACATATACGGTTTGGGGACTATTCAAACGGTTAAGTATGTATTTGTAAATCGCCTAGAGTATAAATATTTGCAACCACAACCACATGAATGCAGGGTCTAAGCGTTCATTAAAATCTAAAATTCCTACTGCGAAAATTTAAAAAACAACAAAACAAGAATTACCAATTCAATGCCAAAAATTATTTTGGTGTCGTGCTGAAAAATACATCGAAGTTCTCCAGGGCAGATATCAAAGTTTTTATGAGTAAGAACAATTTTTGCATAACAGATCTCTCCAATATGAATGAATATAATATAATATAATATAATATAATATAATATAATATAATATAATATAATATAATATAATATAATATAATATAATATAATATAATGTAATACAATATAATATAATGTAATATAAAAAAGCGATGCTGCTTATAGAATATATGAGCTATGTATTTTCAAAATAATCGAACTAATCTATTAAATTTAAAAAGAGGGGGGGTTAAAGAAGAAATGGAAATGCTTGCACTGAAAGACGATGTCCATGGCACTAAAGGAACATAGAAATTATGCAATGTTTCTGCAAGAGGGAATGGTAGAAATTCTTTGGAAGAGAAAACAGCAGCTATACTTCCAAGAGAAGATACCACGTGCAAAAAATTACAAAGGAACTTTCAGATATGCATTGCTACAAAGTGGTAAATGATACACCATCTTTGATTTAGAACTTTGAAAACACCGGGCTGAACTATGTGGCTTCCCTTGGTAGAATTCCGACATACAGATAGGTCAAGTTCGTGAAAGAGATTCTTACAACTTCCATCCCAAGGGCTAATTGACACCAACTTCAAAAAGACTCTCAGTGTCGTGGTGTCAACGTTCTAGTTCGCAGTGGTTTTTCAGCCTCTGCAACACAAAATATCACTACACAATGTGGTCCTTGAGAAAAATTTGAAAAGGCATATAATTTTAGAAGCATTTACAGTCCATACTCCCAAAAGCTAATGCCAGTACAGTTTCACAATCTAATTTTCATTTGGTTGCAATTACAACTATCCGCTAAATCTTCCCGATAAGCAACAAAGCCCAGTATGAAATACCTTGAAAATATCTTTGAATATGAGGCCCAGCAGCTGAAATTAACGGGCAAAAGATCAAGACAAATAATTAGTTTATTCTATAGGAAGATGAAGCGCATCATGCTCTATTTGCAGCAGGATTTGAAGTGCTGATATCTCTAAGTGTACTTCGAGTCAGCAGTGGTGTTGCAAATGCTATCTTAGCGCTGATTTACACATATTTGTAAAATTTAGTTTTAAAGTTAAATTTTTGGATGTGTTTTCAATTCGCCAAGCCAGGCAGAGTTAATTTTCTGGGATAAGCACATTACATGAAATTTCATTTGTGCTATACTACTCTGTATTCGCGTTATTCCACATCGGTCTACTCTATTGAAAATATTTTTCTATATATTTGAGATACTTATTAATTTGCATGTTAGTTTTTGCCAATTCAGAACTTGATGATAAATGATGACTAGTCAATTAAGAGTGCTGCTCAACAGTTATGCGATGAAAGGCCAGTCCTTATTTTGAGACATATGCTACTACAGCAGTAGTAAAGAAAAGCAGGGTTGTGTATATGCAGCTTTTTCAAAATAATCATTTTTCAATAACTTTTTACACTTTTCTATTGATTTTGATAAGAAAAAAGGCGTTTTTTAGAAATTCTGGATTTGGCAGCCATTGGTCAAAAAAACTGCGGCCATACTTGTATTTTAAATTATACAATTATACCCCCCTTTTTAACTATGTACCAATATGTTTTCGAGCAATTTTTTGCGTTTTTTAGAAAACCTCTAGAGGTCTTAATAAAAATATCAAGAATGAATAAAGTTAATCACAATTTGGTTAAAGAGAGAATTAAANTTCAAATTTATATTTCAAAACCATCCTTACAGAATTTAGTAGAAGCACTGAATTTCATGTAAAAATTCTGAACAACAAGTGGTTTTGGAAACATTTTTGTGATGTCCGGAAAAGGCAGGTTTTCTAAAAAATGTAAAAAATTGATTAAAAACATATTGGTACATAGTTAAAAAGGGGGGTATAATTGTATAATTTAAAATATAAGTATGGCCGCAGTTTTTTGACCAATGGCTGCCAAATCCAGAATTTCTAAAAAACGCCTTTTTTCTTATCAAAATCAATAGAAAAGTGTAAAAAGTTATTGAAAAATGATTATTTTGAAAAAGCTGCATATACACAACCCTGCTTTTCTTTACTACTTACAGCTTTCAGCAAGTGGTCCATTTTGATGTAATGTGTATCGAATTCAATTTTACAAATGAAACGAAAAACTAAATTTAAAGTTAAAAATGAGAAATGGTTGAATTTACATCTTAGACAAAATTGATGTCTTTTATTGTAAGTATTTCAGTAATGTTATCCCATCACCAAAATTATGAAAGCAACGCTTAAGAAATTCACATATTGGCAATGTCACTACAACATGATTTATTGCTATACATTTACAAAACTAATTTCTTCCAATAAACAAAATTCAATCAAAGAACGTATTGTCGAGATGAAACATGAAATTCTCAGACAATTTGAAATTGGTCAATTTGAATTATGGTAGCACTGTGAGAAACCTAAGATTTTCAAGATTAAGAAATTCGACAAATGTTTCGAAAGTTTGGTAACTGGAAGAAATGGTGATATAATTGAAATTACGTTTTCGTCAAAAACCCCCTCACACAATAACATATTTTGCAAACAAATTGCTTAAGCTCTAAATCACAGCACTTAAACAACGGCAACCATTAGCCATGTATCAAACATGATGCCAGTTTGGAATTGATAATTTAGAAGAATATTTAATGGGATCATGTGGAGGATTGTTTTAAGACAAATCAACAAACACTAGGTTCTATATCTATAATGAACATTAGAAAATAATAAAACTGCATTACAAATGCATAAACCAGGTATTCACAATTTCTATCCATCCTTCCACTCATTCCTTCAAACATACTAGTACTGCAAACAAATGATATCTGCTCACACAACACATGCTGGATTTAGTGCAGATCATGCTTAACCCGGATTTTTTGATGTTTTTAATAGCAAAAAATTTTAAAGTTTCTCAATTTATCACTCTAAAAGAAATTGATGAAAAATGGACTCAACAGAATTTACTAGAATAAATCTGAAAAAGTTCTTGCAAACAAGGTTAATATCAATTAATACACAAGTATTGCATTTGTAAAGGTAAGAAATAATATAGCTTGCCACAAATGTTAGACAACTGGAATTTTATGCATTTCTTCTACTCCTGCAACCAATGCAACAAGTAGTTGCTTCTGAAAAACTGTAGAATGTTTGCTCAGATATACCAAAATATGGTTGCTTAAAACAACATTTTTTTGGCTATGCACATATCTTTAGCGGATGGCAAATCAACATCATTAACATTGTGCTATACAAATTTTGATGAATCATGATTTGTTTGAAAAATCTCTACAGCTATGTAATTTCTTTTTCTTCGTTCTCATTAGCCAATTGAAATAACTTTAAAGAGTGTAAAATTAAAGAAAATTAGTAAAAAAGTTACATTTCATTGTAGATTCTGTGACAATTAACTACTGTTGAGGGTACTACTACCTTAAGGAAAATCATCCTATAGCAAACATTCGTTTGGTTTGTGATGCTTACATCAATTGAAATAAGATGCTTAATATTAAGCTCGCCTTAATTGACACTTTTTTTAAACAATATGATCTAAATTAACTCTAGTTAAAGGCATTGAAATTTGATTTGAAGCTCATGTATACATAATGTAAAGGATAGTTAATTGCCCATGAGAATATAATTTTAAATTATATAAGCATATACAGTCCTTAAAATGCTGCACAAGAAGCCTGCTGACAAAAAGTAAATGCCAAAATAAAGGTTTGGAAAAGCCCGACTACTTTTGGATAAAACAAAATTGTTGTTGGGAATTTAACAAGTGTCCAATACATCTCTTTGTACATTGGAAAAATAAAAGATATTTACCATTGTATTTGAAGTCGTAACCAGTCGTTTGAGGGGAAATTTGATCTGTGGAAACAAACACAACGTTTTGAATTTTATCGTCTTTCGAAAAGCGGTTTTCTCCTTGAAAGATAGAATGATTTAGAGTTTCACAATCATCAAATACGCCAGTCTAAAAAGCTTAATCTACAAGTAATCCTAAAAATTAGCAGAATAAAAAGAATAGTTGTGGTTAACCACAGAAGGCATACACTAGGCGTACGAAAACACACATCAAAACTTTCAAAAAATTCTTTTTCTGCGAATCTTATTTGCATGTATATACACGTAGGAGGTACATATATGTATAATAAAATTTTAAACTAAGAATTGCCATAATTAGAGGAATCCTATGTTACCAGATATAAATTTATTACATTTTCGCATTTTTGCACGTCAAAACTAATTAAAAATTCGACAAATTATCATGGATAAAGCGTCTTAGACTTTTCAGAATTTGATTGCGTCTTTGATGACGTCACCATTATATTTGGGGAAAACCACACATGTCCCTTTCCTTCAGAATGTTTAAAGTTAAATGTTTTTCGCATTTAGCTGTGCAATTGTATTTTTAAAGGTTGATAGAGTTTTGACAAAATCAAACCATTAATGATGGCAGATACACCGCAGTAATTAAGCATTTGAACATAAAGTATCTCTGCCAACTATGTAACAATAATACTTGTAAATTTTTGCAAGTGTAGAGTAAAAAAAAGAAAATTCAAATTATATTACAACATCGCAAATTCAATTAATCTTTGCAAAAATAATTTACTTATAGGCTTGATTTTGCGTCATCAATGGCGTAATTACCCCAGAAAATTCCTAAAAAAGAGTTAATCAGGTATATTTTGCGATTTAGTCTCTAATTGTTGGAAATAATTCAAAAATAAAAATTAGTTTACATTTAATAAAACAATTGATAATTATACGAAGTGAGAAAGTATGATTCATAGTACTTACTACATAGCTAATTGGATTAATTTTATCCAATTAAAATTATTGGTGACGTCATAATTATGGCTTGCATTCTATTGATTGCTATTGCACGCAGTCTCATGCCATTACTTCAGAGACATTCGTTCAGTGCTGTGTCTCATATTGCAGCTCAACATGCCGAACAGTGTGAGAAATCATGTGTTTCAGCAAAACGAAAGTAATGAGAAACATTTTTTCACAAGCTCAAACTATTATTGAAGAGCGCATCCTCTGTGGCTTCAACAAAGACGATGTCAGGCTACCAAAGTGTTATGTAGCAACTGCTACACATCGTGTACAAATATAGCAAACAAAATGTCATGCGCACAGTTACCTTCCTCGATCACTGATTATTGACCGAACGGCCTGTGCAATCTTCTTCAAACACCATTTGCAATTGCAAAATGTGTAAACACGCCAGAGCGTCAACTGATTCTAATCACTCAGCATCCTCCATCGTTCTCGTCACTAGAAAACCTGGACCCAAAACATTCTCCATTCATAAACCCTCGAAATCCGGGAAGACTGAAGCGATGAAAATTTGTTTGCACTGTTTTCTGGTTCTTGGGCGTGGAAGCCGCATACATGTTTAGCAAACAAAAGGCACGTTAATTTATTAAACATCGCATCTTCCTCAGAGACTAAAAAAACTTGTTTTGTCAGTAGTAGAAAGATTTTCTTTCGCTTTGCCTAATTGTCTTCCAATCAGTTCTCATGATATACACAGAATTCAAACAGAGATGAATTTGAGTACGAACCAAACTCATACGTTGAGTAAACATCTTAGATCGGCTATTGGAAAGAAATCTGCAGTAGAAGCAAGTTTAAGAGAAATTATGACTCAATCCAAATACAGGTAATCATTGGTTTTGATGGTGGAGGAGAATTTTTTAAAGTTTGCCTTACTGTGCAATCATCATTTTCTAACATCGAAAATCATCGTATCATAGCCAGTGTATATCACGTTTGGTGTCAAAAGAATTGGCATTTTGGCCATTGTCAAGGATATTCCTGAGAATTATAGAAACATACTTACCCTACGGAATATTCTCAAGCTTACAAATGATCCAGAAGCTTTGACCACGCGCAGGTGCTCCATGGACCTTAAACTAGAAAATATGCTGGGACTCATCTCGCACTCTTCCTCCACTCCTGCAGCTGGTGCGATGTCCCAAAAAGCTATTTGGAAAAGAATCGACCTCGCACCCTCGGAACCATTAGAGCTCAATACTGGCCCTTTGTCTACTCAGGTAAAGATTCATCTCAAGCAAAAGAATTTGGCAACACAATCCATCCTCCTATCTTTAAAAATGCCGATGATACCCCGATACTGGATCTAATTCCACCGCCAGAAGTGCATCTACTTCTGGGTTCAGTCAACACTACACAAACATCTGACGAATGTCTGGCCCAAAAGTCATTTATGGAAGATCCTGTTCATGTTACTCGTGAGGCTATACAAGGTGGTTCCTTCAATCGCAACTCATGCCGAAAGTCGTTACAGAACATTGATGTCTCAGAGGAAATCTCTCCAGCTGAGTACAAAAACTTTATTCTAGCATTTCGCACACTCAATGATGTCATTCATTCATGTTTTTCTAAAGACAGGACCACAAATACGTCAGAAAATTGAAATTTTCAAGAGAGCTTATGACAATCTGCACATCTCGGTTACGCCAAAAATTCACACCATATATTTTCACGTGGAAGAATTTTGCCGCCATCAGCAGACAGGATTGTTCTGTTGGTCCGAACAGTCTTTTGAAAGCGTGCATTGCGACTTCAATGAACTTGGATGAAGTACAAAGGTTCCGGACAATCACAGAGCCTTCAGTCAGCAGCTTTTAACAGTGTGTGAGTATAATTCACGACATCTGTAAGTTTTCCCCTTTCCCACGTACGCGTTTTTTAAATGTTTTCAATTTTTTAGCAAGCCGAAGCCGTCTTTGCAGTTTTGTAATTGAAATAGATTATTTTTGTCGAATTATCGATTGTTATATTACTTATATTATTAAAAAGTAGCCTAAAATCAATCCAATTAGCTATATAATAAGTACTAAAACTAAACTATTCATAAAGAAGTCGATCGATTTTTTAATTTTTGTTTTAATCTACTTCTATCTACAAGCCTACTCTCATCCATGCAGGAAAATAAGTGGATTCAGGCACACCGTGGTTTGTATTGCCAAAGTTTACTGTATCAAATAATATTTTCTGGTGAATTTTCTGGACTTTTATTGAATTCTTTAAATCACTATTATGTTAAAAATATAACGTTTAAAATCACACTTTCGAAACCTCAAATTTTAAATAGCATCCAATGTTTGCAAAATCTTACAAATTGTTGACATGACAACAAAAAAATGATTGAATTTTTATTTCAAAAGCCTAACTAAAAGAAAATAATGCAACTCTGGCCAACGTTTGATATTAATTTCTCTTATCAAAATGTATAGCAATGGAGTACTAAGGACTTCAAAAGCCCGCGGCTAGTAGGGTTAAGATACCCTCTACTAGCTGCACATTTAATTTTAATTGGGACTGTAAACCCTTAGTACTTATAATTTAAAATCTAATTGAAATTAATTAATTGAAATGGAGCAGGACATGATATAAAATGTATCATATATGATGCGCTTTTTCTTAGAAAGTTAAAATAGTATAGTTAACTTTGAATTTAAAAATCTTTCAATAAGTAATGTATGAACAATACTAAGGTGGTTAAAAAGTTCAAAAGAAACCAGCCACGAAAATAAATGTAGGAAAACAAATAAATTTCAAGTAATTGATATCCCGAGATTCCAAAAATGTGCAAGTGAAAAGCATCATAGTGCTAATCGAAATATGTTTAAATTTAATAGTGCCAAGATATATGATATAAAAAATAAATCATCGGCATTTGAAATTGTGTAAACATTAATTTGGTCAGAAAAATTATTTGAAAAACGTGTGAAACAATTACTTTAGTTAAACCTTTTATTCTAAAATGAAACAAGATGTCAAATATATTTAATTATCTACATATGAGATTAACAATGCATTTAGTTTATAGGAAAATATTTAAATTTACTCAATTTCCACAGAGAAATTTTCACAATCTAAGAATAGTAAATTAAATACCAGTTCTATACCAGCCATTTTTATGGTACCAAAATAAAAGATGGCCTTGACGACGCCAAAAACATTTTTGCAGGTTCTAGGATCAAATTGCAAGGGTACTTTAGCAATGCACAAATCTCCGGGATGCCATGTTTTATCAGCATCCATCGATTTACTAACTGGCGAAGGCTGAGTTCTAATAACTAAAAGTAAAATATAAGAGAAAAAATACAAAAATTAAACTGAGTTAAAATTTAATGATAGAAAATTTATTGAAGGTTATGACTACTCTAACGCAAAATTAAAACGCATAAAGTGATAATTTCTAAATTAGTTACATTTATTCTCAGTATTAATTCCTAATAGCAAAAGCAAAGTATTGGTATAACTAAAAAACAGTCAAATATACCGCACAGTATAATAGGTGTCTGTGAGTACTCGAAGCAATAAAATGAAGTTGACTAGAATAGATATAAGAATCGCGGCTTCGGTTCGGTATGCCGACCTCTATTCTACCATTTCAACAAATAGCGGTACTTTTGCGCTATAGCCCCCCCCTATATTGTATTCCTAACTCTAACCCCAACCTTTACACTATTCCAAACCCTAACTCACGTTAAACTAAAACAAACCCACACATTAGTTATAACCCTAACAAAAAACCATGCCCCAAAAATATGTAGAAGGAATATGCAAATTCATTATTAATATCAGTAAGTTTCAAAATGAATAATAAAATTATTGTAATATACCACCATTAATAGTGTATTTTCACAAGAGCGCTCTGACTTGATTGCTTGGCCGTAGCGTGTCACTCTTGGCATTTGGTAACATGCTTTCACGAGAGCGCTCCAGCCATTTTCAGAGCGCTCTGGTGAAAACAAAAATCTTGCTGTGGTAATATGGTAATTAGTGGTTCGACCACGTGGCTTTTGTTTGTTTACAAATCAATTCTAAGATTTGGCAATATATATTCAATCAACACAGCGCCCTTTACCTCACATCTTTTCACGTAGTTACTTTGTTTGAAAAATCTGCAAATAAAAGTCAATAGTGGGAACACACCTTTAGTTGAAATAGGAACAGACTCGTGAAACGCCGATTATTAAAGTTAAAATATTTCAACTTCAAAATATTGTTTGCATTCCAAGAATGACCAATCATAGAACAAATGCTGTTATTTTTCTTACTGTCAATCAAAATAAAATTAGAGTTAGGAAATCTGCAAATAAAAGTCAATAGTGGGAACACACCTTTAGTTGAAATAGGAACAGACTCGTGAAACGCCGATTATTAAAGTTAAAATATTTCAACTTCAAAATATTGTTTGCATTCCAAGAATGACCAATCATAGAACAAATGCTGTTATTTTTCTTACTGTCAATCAAAATAAAATTAGAGTTAGGAAATCTGCAAATAAAAGTCAATTATCTGATGATAATTTATCATTGAAATGTCCAATGTTGAACCAAGTAATTTATAAAATAATTGTGGGAAGCTTAGCAATAGGAATTTTTACCATGTTTAAGTTTTGCATTTCAAATGCATTTTCTGTAATGCATATATCGCATACAATTGCATAACTTAAATTCATTATTTCCCAACTAACATTGATTTTATTGAAGTTACTAAAATGTGCGAAGCACTAATTCTAATAAAGATGAAAAGGTGGTTTGTTCTAAATGCAACAATTCGATTTCACCTTCTGAAAAACTCTTGGAATGCTTTCTATGTAATAAGAAGTTAAATTTTTCAAAGCTCTCTACTGCTTTCCAAGAAAGCTCTTAAGGTTATTCTCAATATTCCAAACGCATGCTATTAATGTGTACTTCTTGTGTTGATTCTGTAAACTAAGACATTTTCTATCAAATTAAAATAATTTAAATAATAAGATCAAACGAATTAAGGATTCTTTGAAATTAAATTACTCTATCTTCAAGAAAATTGCTGATGAATTTTACCAAATTTTTCTAGCATTAAGAGCATTGGATCGAACCCGCAATATCATAATTATAATATTAATTGATCTTGCAAATAACAGCCATAACGCAATTTAGGAACCTAGAGCTTCTGTTGCAACTACTAACTCCCATCGTTCTTATATGACTAGACTTGCCATATGTCGAATCCTTGAAGTTTATTCCTCCCTTAGTAGTAGTGAAGTAATAAACCCCGGCAAGAATGCTGTAGTAAAATATTTAAACATATTGGAGCTGATTTCACTGTTGTGAAAGACTAATTTAGACCAGGTAGATTTCGCATTAATAAAATGCGTTCTGTCATTGTAGATGTGAGAAATATTTTGATAAATTATAATAAACATTAAGTATTTCTAAGTGCTGATTTATGACCCAGTGATCATTAAATTAAGAAGAAATTTCTCAGCAAACACCATGAGCTCATACAGTGTGGCATTAGTTGTGACTGCCTCAAAATAAACATTTAAAACTATTTAAAATAATTCTCTTCTTCATACGGATTGACTAATCCGCAACAAGTTTTTACAAAATTTCAATCTCAATATTATATCTCAATGTTCAAAGTTTTATATCATTAAATATAACAAATAAGCTATTAAATTACGCGTATATTTATAAAAACTTCATGGGAGTTAAATGGTAATGCTTCCATTTACTTATTATTTGCTACAAATACAACAGAATTGACATATTTGCAAGATAACAAGTTTTCAGTGAAACTGTATGTATACTTACCATTATTAACAATCTAACTGAATTTTAACTGAGTATTATTTAATTTGAATTTCCATTTTTCAGTAATAGAAAGAAATTTTAAAAAGCTAAAAAGCGCTGGAAGTAGTTTTCAACGCTAAGAGGACGTTGCACTGAGTGGACAACAACTCATCCTTAAGACAATCTATGCGATCTTCTTGATGCTGAACTAGGTAAGACATCCACAAAGTCTGTTAAATTTATATCATATTTTCCATTTGCTAGCTTGCAAAAAACATTAAATCGAAATATTCCAAAAAAGTGGTAGAGGAAGCATGGAGCTTAGATTAAGGCAATCAGTGAAAGTGAGAATGAGATCAAGATAGACCCACTTAAGAATACGATTTTGAAACTTAATGAGGTCTCTAAGGCAAGTAATGTTTGGAGAAATAATTTGCGAGGCATAAGTTAATATTGAAATGCATAAACTTTTTAATAATAACATTTTAATTCTCGGAACACAAGAGAAAGGAATGTTTCTTTTTAACATGAAGAAGACCGAGTATGCTTTTGCTATTCGTGATTTAATATGAACAGTCCATGTTAAATCATTAGAAAGGATTAAACCCCAATCTCTTACATAACTGGTCCATGGTATTTCTTCCTCATAAAGAGTAAGGTTTACTAGATCGTCATAAGGAGATGCATTAAAATATATTGCTTCACATTTTGAAATATTGTATTCTATTAAATTCATAGATGCCTAATTTGCAAAATTATCGAGATCTCCATGAAGTTTGAATGAAACATTAGGTTCAGCATTAAGAAGTTTGCAGTCATCAGCAAATAAAAGGGGCGTAGATGATACAGCCCAGTCAGGGAGATCATTTATATATATGAAAAAAAAGAACTGCAAATACTGATCCTTGAGGTCCACCCTGGTGATTGGTAGTAAAGAGGATAAATGTCCATTAAGATTAAGCTTTGCGAATGAGCTTATTATTCTTTATATCTTCTCATAAATGAACTCTGAAAACGATTGAAATTATAGCTTAAAATTGTTTATTTATCTTTGAAGGTGGTAATTACTAGAAAGTTGGAGAATTATTTCTCCGACAAAAAAGTTGGTCGGAGCACCCTGCTACACGAACAACTTTTGTCATTTAATTACTTCACGACTAAAGTTCGCGGAAGGGGTGCTACACGAACAATTTTTATTGTCCAATTTTTGTTGGACCGAACGGACAACTATTGTCGCCAACTTTAGTTGGACCGAACGAACAACTTTAGTCTAGATAATTACTCCCGATTTTAGTNCATGGCTTGGTTTAATGCTAATTTATCAAAAACACAAATTTAATAAAATCAGTTATTTTATAATTCGATCTTGTTCCCCTCTTGTAGTTCTTTGCTGTTTTTTGATGGATTATGCTACACCAAAACTAGTTGAATAGCTACTTGAAAATAATTACTTAGTTGAAGTAGGGAACAGATTTGTGAAACTCGTTGATTACTAAAGTTAAAATATTCCATCTTCAAAATATTCAAACAATGCTCACATTTCAAAACAGACAATCATTGAATTATTAAAGTTAAAATATTTCAACTTCAAAATATTGTTTGCATTCCAAAAAAGACCAATCATAGAACAAATGCTGTTATTTTTCTTACTGTCAATCAAAATAAAATTAGAGTTAGGAAATCTGCAAATAAAAGTCAATAGTGGGAACACAGCTTTAGTTGAAATAGGAACAGACTCATGAAACGCCGCCATTCCAACTAAAATCTGCAGATAAAAGTCAATAGTGGGAACACACCTTTAGTTGAAATAGGAACAGACTCGTGAAATGCCGATTATTAAAGTTAAAATATTTCAACTTCAAAATATTGTTTGCATTCCAAGAATGACCAATCATAGAACAAATGCTGTTATTTTTCTTACTGTCAATCAAAATAAAATTAGAGTTAGGAAATCTGCAAATAAAAGTCAATAGTGGGAACACACCTTTAGTTGAAATAGGAACAGACTCGTGAAACGCCGATTATTAAAGTTAAAATATTTCAACTTCAAA